>PVKC010025898.1:0-16315 GCA_004027635.1 Crocidura indochinensis | reverse complement strand
GACTCCTTCCAGTTCCAAGGGATATAGCTCTCCCCCAACTGACTTAAATGATTAGTTGATTCTGGAGAATTCAGGGTCAGGTAGGAATGGGAGCCTAAGAAACCCTAAGTGGATGAGGCTTCTGGGGGATCTTTGTTTCAGGTATGAGAAGTATAATGTTGGGATTGGGGGAAGAGGATGGAATCCACGAGAGAGACATGGCTGACATGAACTACTACCAGAGCTATGACACATCGACCATTGGCCAGGTGAGGGGGCAGAGTTAAAACCAGAGCTGGGATACGGGGCCTCTGTTTGCAACCAGTCCTAGATTCCTCTGCAATTGCAGGATGAAGGCTAGAATCCCCTCTCCTTCCCATTGTAGTGAGCTGTAGGTTGAGATCATTATCCTGGCATCAGCTTATCACATGCTCCCCCATGAGCTTTTTGGTCCTCCTCATTGTTACCCATTTTCCCAGAAACTACTACTTTATGCTAATGATGCTTTGGGAAATGTACACCTCCCCCCAATTCAGACTTCAAGTAGATGCCACTAAGGTTCTTCCCTCTAGCCCTTTCTCCCATCCTGCTCAGCTTGCTTCCTCTGCAGGCCCTGACCTCCGAACATACATTGCCTCTGAGGTCCATGTTTCTTCCTCGCCATTCCCATGATTCTGTCCCCAAAATGATGTTCTCTCGGAACCTTGCAGAGGGCAGCACAGGCCTAAGGCATATGTTCATTGTACTCCCAGGAGAAACTCTCCTTCTGCCTTCCAGGAAAAGAACC
Source organism: Crocidura indochinensis (assembly GCA_004027635.1). Classification (NCBI taxonomy): domain Eukaryota; kingdom Metazoa; phylum Chordata; class Mammalia; order Eulipotyphla; family Soricidae; genus Crocidura; species Crocidura indochinensis. Next base: position 15,549 of record PVKC010025898.1, on the reverse strand, counting down.
AGGAACCAGGCTAGGGTGGATGTCCCAGCTGCATTGGCCTAACTCTTCCCTGTTGCAGGTGTTTGCTGAATTTTTTACTGAGACCCAGCTCACCACCTTCCTGCTGGATGTTGTGGAGGATCTGAAGGGCCGTGAGGTCGAAGTGTGTCTCACGGCTCTCCAGCTGATGAATGCCATCCTGAAAGAGTGGAGCGGAGACTTGATGCAGGTATTGGGCTCCTCTAGCCAGAACTCAGCCTGCAAGCCTGGGCCTGATGTGTTCTTCTGTCTGTTATGGAGCATGCCAAATTCTTATCCTCTATTGGCTACACTTATAAAATGTAATCCTGGGCTAGGCTTTCCTTGCACTCACTGAGCTCACATATTTGTAGTCCTGACTCATCATTGCACAGCCTTCTCTCTGGGGGGCTTAGTAACTGAGACAATCTCAAACAAGAGTTGATCTATATTGAATGGATCCATGAGCTTGATTTTATGAATCGGAAAATTGACCTACTTGGGATCTCCAAAACAAAACAAAAAAAAAGTGTGAGTATGAACCACTGGAAGGAGTGTTCTCCTTAGGGCATTTATTTTATTAACTCTCCCATGAGTCCCTTGGGTATTTGGCTGCTTGCCCAACCCTTCCTCTTCAGGCAGTCACCATCCAGTTGATGGAACTAAAGGCCCCCTCTGCTGCAAGATCTTCCCAAGCACCTTCTACTTCTCAAATCCCCACGCCATCTTTTTATAAAGTATCAATTTGTTTTCTCAAAACCCTGTTCCCAAGATGGCAAGTTCCCAAATTACTGAGTGATCTCTGCTTTCTTCCTAATAGTCAGAACACCTCATCAGCCTGGCTCCTCTCACATTAAGAAATGTTAGCAACAACGAGACCAGAGTCGCTGTAGAGTCTATTGTCTGCCTGACGAATGTGATGAACCATACAAGTGCACAGGGAACCAAAGATATTTTCTGCACCATCGAAAAAGACCTGTACCTTTTGATGCGAGAGGTATGGGGCTAATAGTTGGGAATAGTATGAAATGGGCTGAAGTGAACTGAAGGGTCTGAACCAGGCTCTTCAACTGTGCTGGAAAGGTTACAGATGCTGAGGGACATAAAATGAAGGACTTAGCTGCTTGAAATGATGGGTAGCATGGGCCTCAGTGCACCCCCTTTGGCACCCAGGTGCAGAACATACTCACCGCAAATCCCCACTCAGTTAAAAAATATCATCTGATATGAACTTGACTTTGGCTTTTAGGATCTTGTGCAGATTTGATTCAAGTGAAGACAGGTGAGAGCCAAAACTCCACCCTCCTCCCAGTGTAGAGACCCTGCAATTCGAGGAGCTGCATGAAAAGAACACTCCAGTGCAGATCTGAGAGCTATGTGGACCTTGACTTGGGAGAGAGGTGTCCTGCTGTGTGGACACCCTCAAATTTGGTGGTGCATTTTGGATTGGCATTACTTTTCTGTCAACCTGATCTCTGGACATTCCTTTATGGGAGGGGGTTGATGTGCTACTCATCTGTCCATTACTAAACAAGTACACCTAAGAAAAGCAAAGCTGATATCCTTTTCTCTAACCAAAAATGTGAGGACCTTAGCATTTTCCTCTTGGTGGTTAACATTGGATACAACGTACTGTTTTCTTTTGCGAAATTTCACTTATACATTCCTCTGACCTCTGTTTTGATATTGTTTACCCAATTTTTAATTTTAAGTTTTAATTATTTTTATTTTTTGGGAGTCACACCCGGTGACACTCAGGGGTAGTTCCTGGTTCAGTGCTCAGAAATTGCTCCTAGCAGGCATGGGGGACCTATGGGATGCCGGGTTTCAAACCACATCTGTCCTGGATTGACTGTGTACAAAGCAAACGCCCTCTTGCTGTGCTATCTCTTAGGCCCAATTTTTAATTTTTTTAAATTGACTTTAAAACTTCAATATTAAGGTACATGGCTTACAGAGGATCATCGTTGAGATTCAGGAGTACAATGTTCCAACCCCCATCTCAAGAATAATGTCACCTTCCCTCCACCAATGTCCCCAGGGTCCCTCCCACCCTCAGTCTGCATTTTAAAGTCTGTAATCATTTGGTTCTCCTGTTTGCAATGTTGTTGGCTCTGTAGCTGTTGTATGTTTTCCTATAACTATATACATGTATGGAACTTTGACACCATTGATGTGCTCATGTCTCTGGTGGCTTCTGCATGTGTTAACCTCGCGTCCAACACTACTTCACTGCTTCATAAGTTTCTTTTCTTTTTGGTTTTTGGGCCACGCCTGGTGACACTCAGGGGTTACTCCTGGCTATGCGCTCAGAAGTCGCTCCTGGCTTGGGGGACCATATGGGAAACCGGGGGATTGAACTGCGGTCTATCCTAGGTTAGCGCAGACAAGGCAGGCACCTTACCTCCAGCGCCACTGCCCGGTCCCATTCATAAGTTTCTTTCCTTCTTTGTCCTCTTCATGTTCTGGCATGAGATCTATATAGGGGTAGTACTTGGGTCACAGTGTTGTTAGTGGTCTCAAAGTTATGGCATGAAGCCCATTTGGCTTTTCTTACAAGTCTTTGTCAGTGCAGAAAATAGTCTTTAGTTTGCTCTTCTATTTGATGGTGTGATATGTATAACAATTACATGCTCTCTGGCATGTTTATCTTAATTGTCCTATATATATTTGTTTTTTATTTATACTTGAATATTCGACTCTAATAACCACTCAATGTAGTCTTTTGATAAACATAACATCTTTCTAAAGATTTAATTACTGTTCTATCAAGATTTTTTCCCACATTTTTATGATTATTGTGCCTTTGAATGTGGACACAAAATCAATGTAGGGAGGTGTCCCATCCATGCATTCTTCTTCTCTTGGGCACATCTGCGGTGGTCAAGACTTCCTCCTGAATCTGTGCTTGGGGAATCCCTCTTTGCAATCCTAAGGATTGAACCCCACTTGGCCACCCACTTGCAAGGCAACTGTCTTACCCTTTCTACTGTCTCTCCCAAATGGCTTTGAGAGATGCACATTTCTTTGATGCTGCTAGTTCTCCTAAAAGATTGGTGAATGTCAATATTGGGCCCTGAAGCTTTTTCACAATCATTCTCTACTGAGCCTTGGTGAAAGTAATACATACCTCACATATGCCCAAGACTTGAGCAGTCATGGGTAAACACTATGAATATGTAGACAATTGGATGTGACCCCAGCCAGTCTTTGACTATGGTGCGCTGTGAACTTCCCAGGCATTAGCTGACACCCAAGGCATTGTCCAAACTGTCTCTCTTGACCACATTTCTTTCTCCATTGGGGGCTACTCATCCCAATTGCTGCTGTTTTCTAAGGGTGGTTTCTAAGGCTACCCAGATTGGAGGTGAAACTGAACTGTGTAACTGAACCTCAGCACCCCTAAAAATTCCCTTGTTATTTCTCCAGTGTTCCCTTCTGTGACCTCCTTTCACAGCTTGAAGAAGTCCCAGAGTTAGTCTGCTCTTTCCTACCCAGGGAACTCAAGGTACAGTCTAAAGCTGAAGTTTGTCTTGGAAGGAACCTCCTGTCCTCTGGAGAGATGAGACCCACACATAGCATTTCTGTTTGGAGCTCCAAGTAGATTTTTTCCTCCTTATTTGTTTTTGGGTTTTTTGTCCCTCAAAGTGCCAAAGTAGAGCCATTCTTCGCTTGCCATCATGGTCCATCCTACTCATTGGCATCATAGCCTCCAATTACAGGTATTGGCATTTCTAGTATGACTTTTACTTGGCACCGTGCCTATCTTTGAATAGTTGCTTCATGTTGGTTCAGTTAGGGTATACTAAAATCCTAAAAGTGTGGCATTCACCTCTAGTGAGTATTAAATCAATGCAGTTGATGCACAGCTGAAGAAGTTTGGTCACAGCATCAAGAAGAAAACTCTGTGTACTTCAAAATTACAATATTCCAAACTAAATCCCTAATCCCTTGAATATGCAGTGCCAACTACAGGGAAGGTCCATGGCTACATATAAGCCATTGGTTTGACTTACCTAGCACTGAACCTTACATACCCTATGTATGTAATATGATTTAATAACTCTGGGAGCCCTGAAAAGTATTTCTCAAGCCCATCAGCATGTAACCTGGCAGGCACAGAGAGAAACAGCCCTTCAGCAACCTTTTGCTTTTGATGGCAGGAGAGGGCAGAGGTGAGGATCACAGCCACCGCCACCCTCAGCACTATGCTGAAACGGATTCATCTCTTGAAACTGGGATCCAGTTTGAAAAACAAAATACGAACATTTATACTCCCACTGCTATTAAATTTTCAGGAAGAAAACCTCAGCATGGTGCAGGTAACTGTCGTCTTTGTTCCTGCCATCCTCAATTTAATCTAGTCTCCCTTCTGCTAGACAAGAGTCCCTTTCACTTACCTCTTTCATGAGCCCAGACTGCACAGTTTGCTCCACAGCCACCTGTGATGGGATGTACCAACTACTCTGAACATGGTGCCCTTCTTGTTGTGTTTGTTTTTTTTCCCCTGAGTGTGTTCTTTCTGATGCTCTGTCCCTCTACATGAACAAATCCTATGTTTCATCTGATCCTGATTTCAAGTCTGTCCTTTCAGCCCCCAATAAGCCCCTTGGAGCAATTGCTATGTTTATGTGATTCATGTAGGCTCTGACCTGCCCCATACAGTTATAGGAGGGAGGCTTTGTGGCTCCTTTTCTCTCAACTGCACAGGTCTGTGCTGAGACCCTTGAACAATGGGCGAAGGTGATGGGCTGTTCATCGCTAACCCACAAGGTCAAGAATATGGACATTATCAACCCCAAGTGGAGGAAAACCATAGAGAAAACTATCAAACAGCTGGTGAGTGAGAGTCTCTAAGGAAGTTCAGATACAAAATCCTTTTGAGGATTCCCAGGAAGGAAGTGGGCAGGAATAATGGAAGATGCCTTGGGTTCCTGGCTTCTTCTCTAACAGCAGCTAACCTGAGAACCTGTTTGGCCCTCTTAACATTCGAATTCTGCCTTCAGAGGCGGCCAATGTGTAGAAGATGGGCAGAGAGCAGGGCACAGAGACCTCCTTAGAGTTGAGTGGGTAGAAGAGATTAAAGTAGACAGGAGTGATCAGGGCCCACATTTGTGGGCTGAGTAGAAAAGGAATTAGCATGAGCAATTTGAATGTTCAGAAGCTTGGCTTTGTCTTGCATAGTCAATCAATGAACACTTATGTTTTTTTTGTTTGTTTCTTTGTTTTGGGTCACACCCGGCAGTGCTCAGGGGTTACTCCTGGCTCCATGCTCAGAAATTGCTCCTGGCAGGCACAGGGGACCATATGGGGCACCGGGACTTGAACCGATGACCTTTTGCATGAAAGGCAAATGCCTTACCTCCATGCTATCCCCCAGGCCCCCAAACACTTATGTTAATAATTAACACGTATTATCAATTAACACTTATGGGAGGGAATTGGGGCAGATTTCACTTGAACTCTACAGCATGAGGAATAGTCTCCAGATGTGGGTGTCCTGGCTGAACACTGCATTTTCTCCCTGACATTGCATGAGAGCAAGATGCACTTACCATCACACGTACCATCGCTGGTTCTGCTCTGTTGTGGTATGACTTGAGTCTGAATTGCTCAGCTACAGAGGTGGAAGCTGGCTGAAATCAATATGCTGCCGAAGATACTTGTTACCAGATGTGCCAGTTGCACATAGACCTACACTACCCTCTCCCCCCACCCCCCACTCCACAGGTTGTCTGCTGATCATCTTCGCCTCCCTTTGCCTCCACAGGTGCTAAAGAGAAAAGGAAAATGGTTGGGGAGGTTGCTGTCTGAGAACTTGAGCTTCATCCAGAGCCCTCAGCCCTCCGTGAGGATCGCTGCACATAAGTTCATAGGTAATGCTGTGTTCCCGGCCAGCCTCGTACTCCTCTCTTCAGGGATGCTCCGTGGCTTTGTGCTAAAAGATAAGCCTGGGTTCTGCACCAGTGCAACAGTCCAGCACCTTTCCTCATTCCGACCTATTCAGATGTCTTGTGACCTGGCCTCAAATCCTGCTTGGCAAGGTCCAGGAAGGAGAGGTGGTAGTTACCTGAGCCCCAACTCTGTGGGCCCTCCTGCCCTGTCTGCACTTCTGGGGAGGAGAAACATATGGCACAAAAACGATGGGTCCAGAGAAAGGATAGTGGTTAAGGTTCATGAGTTATACAGGGCTGAGGCTGTTTGATTATAGGCATAACACAGGCACAATTCCCCCTCCCCAGGTAATTCAGGTTACAGCCCTGAAGACCACCCAACATTGCCAGGTGTGTCTCCAGAGCACCACAAGAGTGTCACATCTAGAATCCCAATATGGAAATGTTCTGGCTGAGAATTGTCAGGAGGGTTCCCCCACCCCACCCGTGCCTCCCAGAGAAGATAACCCCCTACAAAAATGAATAATCTCCCACAGAGGAGCTGGTGCTATAGTACAGTGGATAAGGAGTTTGCCTTAAATGCAGCTGACCTGAAATCTGTTTCCAGCATCCTATATGGTTCATCAAACCCACCAAGAAGGGTCCCTATGCATAATGCTAGGAGTAACTCTGGAGCAATGCCAGATATGAATCAAAAAGAAAACAAAAAAAGAGAATTTTCACTCCCGGAGAATAGTTTAGCAGCGAGGGTGTTTGCCTTGCTTGCGGCTAACACAGTTTCGATTCCCAGGACCCCAAATGATTCCCTGAGCCTGCTAGGAGTAACTTTAGAACACAGAGTCAGGAGTAATCCCTGAGTGCTGCTGGGTATGCCACCTGCCAAAAAAATTTTTCAAGAAAAATCTTGATTCTACTGGAAACCCACTGTGTTTGCAAAGAATTTATGGTTGCAACCATTACATAAATTCATGCTAGGAAGCTGACATGTAGCAATTTTAATAATTGCAAAGATTGCGATTCTGGAGGAATTTTAACTCTGTCCTGTTTTTTAGGAATCATTCTCAAGGCTCTGCCAGAAATATCTGGGGAAGATTCAGAGGTGATAGAAACCGGTAAGTTTCTATCTTATATTTTGGCTTCTGGGTTTTGCAGGGGATGTGGATGGTGTCAAAGAGGCAGGATGGGGAAATCCTTTGAGACATGTTCCATGCCCTAAAATGAGGTAAATGTTGTTATTGTCTGTGGAGAACAGTAGTTGGGTCAAAGCACATTCCTACTGTCATTTTATTGAGAGCACTCTAAATGAGCCAATTAGTGACTGGCTGTGAATTCTGGGGAGTGAGTGACAGATTTATGTTCCAGTTCAAGAGTTCTGCCCCCAAAACACTTGTAGAACAACAAGCTTGCTCTCTTGTATTCATTAGAACATATTACAATTCACTTTTTTTTTTTTTGGTTTTTGGGTCACACCCGGTGACGCTCAGGGGTTACTCCTGGCTATTCGCTCAGAAGTCACTCCTGGCAGGCACGGGGGACCATATGGGGAACCGGGGGATCGACCGCGGTCCGTCCTAGGTTAGCGCAGGCACCTTATCTCCAGAGCCACCACCCGGCCCCCTCAATTCACATTTCATTTAAGAGAGAATACACAAATAGCATGTCTTTTCCAAATATCAAAACATTACTACTCAGTGATAAGTGAAAGGTTCTATTGATCCCCAAACATTGTTTCACTGTCCTTCCTTGTCTTTTTAGTATGCATCAAATTAAGGTTCTATGCAGACTCTTCAGGCTTTTGGTTTTTTTTGTGTGTGTGATTTTTTTTTGAGCTATATTGATTGATTGGTTTCTGGCCATATCCAGTGCCACTCTAGGGGTTACTCCTGGCTCTGCACTCAGAAATTGCCCATGGCAGGCTGGGGGACCATGTGGGATGCCAGGAATAGAACCGGGTCACTCCCAGGTCAGCCAAATGCAAGGCAAACGCCCTACCGCTGCGCTATTTCTCCAGCCGCATAATTTACACAGACTATTTGTATCACCTGTGTATATGTGTGTTCTATCATATATGTATCTTTCAAAAATATTCTTGGTTTTCCAAGAATATTTTCCAAAAAATATTTATGCTGTTGAAAGATACAGGTCTACTGTGTTCTAGGAACCATATGGGATGCTGGGAATTAAGTCCAGTAGTAGACAGTATGCAAGGAAGTATGCAAGGAAAGTGACCTGTACTACCTTTTTTTTTTTTTTTGTCTCCTACCTGAACTAGCAGAGCCCTTCCCTTACCCTTCCTTTTACTCCTCCATTTCAGTGACCAAGTATAGGACCGTATCTTGTTCCAAGAAGTGAATTAACAGACTATCCCAGAACAGTCCTTCTTAAAAACTAAAAGGAATTATTTAAAAATAAAGTTTACTAATATTACTTGTTAAAATATATTATATTAGCAATTATCCTCTAATATATAGTCATGTAACTAAAATGCATATATAAAACAAAAGACAATCTGAACCTGCGTAGAGCCTCATAGATAAGAACCCTTCTCTGAGCTTGCTTCCCTGCAAACCCTTCCCCAACGGTCAGGACTCCTCCAAGAAATCCTTTAATGGTTCCATCCCCAGAGACAAACATTCTTATAGTTTTATGGTAGTTTTTTTTATATTTTAATTTTTGGATCACTCCTGGTAGTACACAGGGGTTACTTCTAACTCTGCTCTCAGAAACCACTCCTAGAAGGCTCAGGGAACAATTTGGGATGCTAGATATTGAATCCAGATCAACTGCGTGCAAGGCAAATGCCTTGCCTGCTGTACTGTCACTCTGGCCCCCTTTTCTTTTTTTTTTACATTTTTTATAATTATCTTTATTTAAACACCGTGATTACAAACATGATTATAGTTGTTTGATTACAGTCATGTAAAGAACACCCCCCCCTTCACCAGTGCAACATTCCCACCACCAATTTTCCAGATCTCCCTCCTCCCCACCCCCTCCCACATCTGTACTCGAGATAGGCTTTCCACTGCCCTCATTCATTCACATTGTTATGATAGTTTTCAGTATAGTCATCTCTCCAAATGCACTCATCACTCTATTTGGTGAGCTTCATGTCATGAGTTGCACCTACCAGCCCTCATCTCTCTTGTCTCTGAGATACTGTTAAAAATGTCTTTCATTTTTCTCAAAACCCATAGATGAGGGGCCTGGGAGATAGCATGGAGGTAAGGCATTTGCCTTTCATGCAAAAGGTCATCGGTTCGAATCCCGGTGCCCCATATGGTCCCTCGTACCTGCCAGGAGCAATTTCTGAGCTTGGAGCCAGGAGTAAACCCTGAGCACTGCCGGGTTTGACCCAAAAACAAAAACAAAAACAAAAAAAAACCCCATAGATGAGTGAAACCATTCTACGTCTTTCTCTCTCCCTCTGACTTACTTCACTCAGCATAATAGATTCCATGTACATCCACGTATAGGAAAATTTCATGACTTCATCTCTCCTGACAGCTGCATAGTATTCCATTGTGTATATGTACCACAGTTTCTTTAGCCACTCATCTTTTGAAGGACATCTTGGTTGTTTCCAGAGTCTGGCTATGGTAAATAGTGCTGCAATGAATATAGGTGTAAGGAAGGGCCTGTACTACCTCTTTTTTTTTTGTCCCCAAATTCCCAATACAGACCAGGTAAGGGTCTGGGGTGAAGTGTATATGGGGTGCATTTACTGTACCTCCTCTTTCTATACAGTCAGTGTGAAGAACACAGCCCGTGGTAAGAATTGGGAGGCCTTCTTTTTTTTCTTTTCTTTTTTTTGATTTTGTTGTATGTTTTTTTTTTAACTTTTTTTTAACACCCCCTACACCATTGCAACTTCCCCACCACCAATGTCCCAAATCTCCCTCCCTCCCGACCCACCCCACCTGTATTCCATACAGGCTTTCCAGTTCCCTCATTCATGAATAAGATTAGCATAGTTCTCTGTGTAGTTATCTATGTAGTTATCTGTAGTTATCTGTGTAGTTATCTGCACTCATCACTCATTGTGGTGAGCTTCATGAAGTGAGCTGGAATTTCCAGCCTCCTCTCATTGTCTCTGATGATTGTTGCAAGAATGATTTTTATTTTTCTCAGAATGTGCTACCTCTTAATCAATTATTATGGTTGCAATTTGCCTATCTTCTCTGCACTACTCTCCACATAGCAGCCAGGGTTTCTCAAAAGCAGGTATACAGGATCACATCTACACAGTCATGCAGAAAGCATCGGTGGCTTCCGACTTGTGTCTGTGAGGACCAGAGGGTGGGTCCTTGCATTAGCCCCCAATTCCAGAAAGAGAGGCCACAGGTTGTCTCCACCCTTTTCATCCTTCCCTTCCCCTGTCCCCTCACTGGCAGATATAAGTGCACTGGCTAATTTTCCAAGATGAGTAATCAACCCCACCTCTGGCTGGAACAATTTCTGCCTGAATGTAGTACTGACTCATTCTCTGGGCCTGAATTGTTCTGTGACTGGCCTTTCCAAAGGCAGTTGCCAGTTAGTCTCTGAAACTTCTCCCTTTGTACTTCACCAGTGTTGACTTTTTGTATTATCTTTCTGCCACTAGAATGTCAAAAGTCTTGAACATGAGAAATTAGTCTTATTGTTTGACCCTGTTAGCCCAGTGCCTACCAATTTTAGTCCAGAGATAGTGCTTAAATTACTCCTATCCAGAAAGTTACACAGGAGTAACCCCTGAGCGCCACCTAGTGTGACAAAAAAAAAGCCTATTGTTGACCTGATGTTTAAAAAATACTATGTGATGGGGCCTGGGAGATAGCATGGAGGTAAGGCGCTTGCCTTTCATACAAAAGGTCATCGGTTCGAATCCCGGTGCCCCATATGGTCCCCTGTGCCTGCCAGGAGCAATTTCTGAGCATGGAGCCAGGAGTAACCCCTGAGCACTGCCGGGTGTGACCCAAAATCAAACAATAATAATAATAATAATAATAATAATACTATGTGAGGGATTTGCTTTGTAGCTCATTGGTAGAACGTACCTATGGGAAATCCTTGGTGTAAGCCCAGGCACAACAGAAAACTCACGCCAGGATAGTTAAGAAATGGAAAGTGTTGTGTGATGGGGTGAGTGATTTCTCTTCCCCATCTTTATAGGAAAAGTTATCTATAAAAAAACATTTCCACAGCTATTCTTTTTTTTTTTTTTTGGTTTTTGGGTCACACCCAGCAGTGCTCAGGGGTTACTCCTGACTCCATGCTCAGAAATCGCTCCCGGCAGCCACGGGGGACCATATGGGGCACCGGGATTTGAACGGATGACCTTTTGCATGAAAGGCAAACGCCTTACCTCCATGCTATCTCCCAGGCCCCTCCCACAGCTATTCTACTGTCAAGTATATCTATGACTAAAATAAGTCCAAATAAGTTCCTTAACAGTGATTTGGGGTGAATAAGCGGGGCTTGGATAGACAGAGTTTGGAGAACGGAGAGTCTGAATTCACTTCCTCTCTGGTTGCAGCTCTTGAAGAGTTCAACGAGTCTGAACCATCCATACAGATGCTGAAATCTTCAAATCTGAGTACACTACACCAAATTACTACACCCCAGAGGAGAACCAACTGTCTATCTTGTATACCTAGTACAATGTTTCCATGTTGGAGAAGGAGTAAATTGTTTTCATCCAAGAAAAGGGGATCTGGGGAAGCACCGAGGCGCCGACTGGGACGGAGGATGAGAGCTTCATCTCCTTCTATAATAAACAGAGAAGAACCAGGCTCTCCGCTCCCACTGGTTGACGTTTAATGACCATCAAATGCCATTAAAGGCAGTTCTAGAGTGGGAGTTATGACCTCGCTGCTGCAGGAAGAAGATCCTAAAACTTTCGAGAGGAGACTCATTGACTATATCCATTGCTTGCAGCCTGCCACTGGACGTTGGAATAGTGTCCTTCTTCACCTCATTATGGAAGCATCCATTTTCTACCATTAGCTGCATTACTCTCATCAGCTTGCTCTTTGCTGGAATACATTAGAGAGTTGGCGCACCATCGTTTATAGCTGCTTGATGTCAAACTGTCTTAGCAGAGCACAACATGTCTTATGATAATACAGGAAAACTGAAACTTAGGTCTCATGTTCAGTGACAATCTGCACTCATTATTTGGCACCTAAACAGCCTTTCTTCGAAATAAGTGATACAGCAAAGCCATAAAGGATTTCTTTCACAATTGTATATATGAAGGTCATAGTAACAATAGACAAAAACTGTGCAATATTTACCCAGATGATCTTGTCAACTTGCATTGTCAGTACTTGGGTACCTTTGATTATCTGTGTTTCACTATTAGTGTCACTTTAGTACTTCAGATCTGCAAAGATCTTTGTAGGTGACGTATGTTTGTATGTTACAAAGTTAAACTTAGACACAAAACCTTTTATATACTTTTTACAATGTATTTTTGCAAAGTACTGTAAAGAGCAAATCAATGCCAATGGTAAAGAGAAAATGTACTGTGGACTGTTCTCGTGTGTCAGTATTTCAGGAACATCTTGCATTTCCACAGCTCTGTCACATCAGCTCTGTGTCACTGTGCCTTCATCTCACGCTCCCCTATTGATCAGAATGAAGGAAGAACATCAGACAGCATGGACTGAGGAAAGCTCACCTCCATTATGTTTTAAGAAAGTATAGATGTTTAAAGAATTTGTGTGAAACCAGATAGTGAGTTTCAGCCACTATTGTGACATAAATATACTTTACATTTTTTAACATTGTTAAGTATACTCCAAAGGCTTCTGAATATATGGGTTCTGTTATAAATGATGTGTTGTCAGGGATTTGAGAGCCTTTGTTTTAGACCTTGGATTTGATGCTGTGGTAGACAGGCAGGAATGCTTTTGTCACACAGGTATCTGCAGCCCGCCTGCATCACAAGGAAACTTGGGAGCCACAAACCAGTCCACAGGTGTCACTGTTTAGAATGTTAATGACATACTGTGTATGCATAATAGCCCTTAAACTGAAACTATTGGGACTGTTGCAAATATTTTAAAGAATGGAGGTACCTTATAACTGTTTTTTAGATTTTTAAAAGGTTTAAATTATTTCATAAACAGTCTTTTAAATTTGATTCTATTTTATATATGTATATATTTAGATTTATATAATTTTTATATTTTATATAAATATCACATAGTCATATATTATATGAATAACAATATAAGTAAATATAAATAATAAATGATTATGTATATGTTTATATACTTTATATTATTTAAATTCATAGTCTTTTACATTTTAATTAAGCAATTCAAAGCAAATTTTAACCAGGACAGATACCATTTCACTGAAATGTGCTCCTTTTGGCTTTCACGTATATAAAATTGTATTCTTTGAACTGCAGCAATAAAACCCTCTGATCCTAAGAAGTCTTAAGAGGGTACTCTATTGTGCAATGTTTTATTTTCTGTAAATTTTGTAGGTAAATATGTGCATAAAATATATTATATATAATATATGTATATTATATATGTATATATATACATATACATAATATACATATATATACACGGCAGTTCCACCTCATGCATTTGTAGTCCGCATTCTTCCCAAAGCTGAACACCCCAGCCTCTGTGGCAAGCATATTTGCCAAAGTTTCTGCAACCTTTGCCCTTGGGAAATTTGTAGATTAAACGCTATAATGAGTGAATTAGTGCTTTTTGGGAACAGGGTCACACAGGAGTTGCTGCTAGTGGTACCGAGGATACAGTGTGGGCCCAGGAAGGGAAACCAAGCCTCAAGCGTGCAAAGCATGTCTCAAGTCCCTTGCACTATCTCTCGAGTCTAGGAAGAGGTGTCAGCCAAGTCATTCAAACTCACTTAAGAGGGTACACTGGTCTTCTGGCTGATAATCTTAGGGTGCCCTTGGGGCTTTGGGCCAACTCCTCACCTACCAAATCTCCAGCAGCTACAGTAGTATCCCACAGTTGCCACCATGCCTATGGTCCAGTCTCACGGCTTCAGGGCTAATTTCTTCAAAAACACCAATGAAACCAGCCAATATTCCAGGCACACAGGTTGAAACTCTGGGGATCTTTTTGGAGTGGGGATGGCAGCATTCCCCACCTACTCCCACATCTTACAGCTGCCACCATGTGAGCTCAGTTCTAAAGATCCTGGTGTCCCTGGAGGGACACCTGACAGATCAGTTTGAGCAGAGCAAATTAGAAGAGAAAGAAGTATGAAGCCAACTATGTTCAATAAACAAAACAGCACAGAAGGTTCAACTAGTAATGAACAGCTAAGTAAACGTAAACCCTGAGAGATTGAATGACTCCATTGTAAGATATCAGTTTTCTTTTATGGAAGTTTTGTTTGATAATTCTATTACCCAGTTGGTTGTCACAAGCAGTTTAAAGTAAATTGATTTAGACTGTGTGGTGGTGAAATCCAGAGACACTAGAGATGAAGATAAACAGTCCATGGAAGGAAGCTTGTGACAAAAAGCAGAGGGCAGTTAAGAGAAGGGTCCACTATGACAAGGAGAGTTGGAAATGATCACTCTGGACCACTGGGTGCTGAAAGGGGAAAAATGGCAGATACAGTGCCCTTTCTTTACCAGTAGTGCAAACCACAGAGTCAGAAAAGCAAAGAGAGAAAGGGGAAGTAAAATGTCTGCTCCCGATGCAGGTAGGGGACGGTGGGTGGGACTGCATCATCGAGGGTGAGAGGGAAACTGGGGTCATCGGCAGGAAATGTGTGCTGGTGAAGGTTGGTGCATATTGTATGACTAAGCCAATAATGAACAACTTCCTGTGAAAACAACAGGAACAACCTTGTAAACGTGTTTGAATTTTAAAAAATGAACACACAAAATATGTAAATGATTTTGTGCCTGGCTTGGGGTTGGTAGGAAACTGGTGACAGTGGTGGAGGGAAGGTCACACTAGTAGGAGGATCAGTGTTGGATTTTAAAATGCCAGGAAAAAACTGCATTGCCAACCATTTTGCAAACCACAATGTTTAAATAAAGTTTAAAAAAATCATTTTTACAAAAGGCAAGAGCAGCACAGCCATGGTGAGAATGTGGGTGTGGGAAGAAAAGGAGGTTAAGGTTAACTGCTTCTCAGTTCTTCCCTCACAGACAAGATTTCATTTTTCTGAAATTTGATTTTTTTTGTTTAATAGTATATGTAACACCATGACTAGAAACATGTTTGTAGTTGGGTTTCAGTTATAAAAAAGAACACTTCCTTCACCATTGCAACCTTACCACCACCACTGCCCCCATTTTCCTCCTCTCCCACCCCACCTGTCTTTCAGGCATTCTATTTCTCTTATTACTACCATTGTCATGATAGTTGTTACTATAGTTCTTTCTCTAAATGCATTCACCACTCTGTAGTAAGCTTCATACCATGGGCCAGTTCCTCCAGCCCTCATCTCTATCATCTCTGGGTATTAATACAATAACGTGTTTTATTTTTCTTAAAAACCATAGGTGGGTGAGACTATTCTGTGTCTATCTCTCTCCCTCTGACTTATTTCATTCAGAATAATAGTTTACATGTCCATCCATGTCTAGGAAAACTTTATGACTTCGTTTTTCCTGATGTCTGCATAGTATTCCATTGTGTAGATGTACCACGGTTTTTTTTTTTTT
>PVKC010025897.1:0-16305 GCA_004027635.1 Crocidura indochinensis | reverse complement strand
TGTTGTCTTAATTAAATAAAGATGATGAGGCAGGCTTCAGGAAGTAACAGCTTTATTCATACCCTAACCACCACATGTGTGTGGCCTATATCATAACCAATTAAGCATTCAGCCATTCTTAGCTAGCCCTGCATCTTAACTTCTTTCAGCCATCTTTCCTCTGACCTCCAAGCTGGCAAAAGGCCAAAGACCAAAGAGCCTCAAACCTACTAGATCAAGACCTTATATCACCCACCTGGGTGGGGTCTGCAGGTAAAGTTACAGGTCATATCTGCCCAAGACTCCTCCCATAAATAGGTGGGTCTCAGGTAGATTAACCTAAATCCAGGGTGGGGTTACACTATCAGGTTTGATGATGGTTTTTAAATAATTAAGAGTATCATAGTTAGAGCATTTGAGAAGAGTATTATAGTTAGAGAGCTTGCCTTGCATGTCACTGACCCAGATTAGATCCCTGGCACCTGCATATGATTTACTGAACACTACCAATTTTTATTCAGGAACACAGAGTCCGGTCTAAGCCCTGGGCACAGTATGGGTGGGGCCCAAGTCCCTGTTGCCTTCCAAAAGAAGAAGAAAATGAAGGGAAAAATGGATCAAATATTGAAATTAGGTATTTCAAGTGATAGGAGTTATGGTATGGAATTAAGGGTTTTAGCCAACTAATGGAAAGTTCAAAGTTTAAGTGGATAGCAGGATAAATTTCAGAGTATACCCTGTTTGCAGAGGCAAGTAGGGCAGCATAACAAGGGTAGATAGCTTTAAAATTACTAGTGTATTTGGGCTGGAAGTGCTCTGTGAGATGCCATAGCTTCATAGGAATTTCCCAGGAAGAAAGAAAAAATAAACTTCCCAGTAGTGTCTGCACTAATCATTGGTTTTTATAGAGAAATTTTTTTTACCAGCTCAGATGAAGTCTTCCAGCCATACTATATGCCAACTGAGAGTAGTGAACCTTAACACATTTTAGAAAGCTGAAATCTTCCAGTGTATTCTTTCCACCCAACTTGAAATAGGCTAGAATCAATAACAACAAAGCATCTAGTAAATCCCCACATGAAAATTTAAAAAATTTACTCTTGAGCCCCTGAGTTAAAGAGGAAAACACAGGAAAATGAGAACATGTGCCACAATAAATAATAAAATAAAACAGGCCTAAAAAGAGATCTAAATTGAATAAGCAAATATAACCAATAGAAAAATCAGAGGACATAAATTTACACATAGATAAAGAAATGGAATATAGTGGTACTTCAGGTCAATAG
Organism: Crocidura indochinensis; assembly: GCA_004027635.1. Classification (NCBI taxonomy): domain Eukaryota; kingdom Metazoa; phylum Chordata; class Mammalia; order Eulipotyphla; family Soricidae; genus Crocidura; species Crocidura indochinensis. Next base: position 15,040 of record PVKC010025897.1, on the reverse strand, counting down.
AGTAAAGATGGGACATTTACTTAATGTACTGATGATGCTGAGGGGGTCATAAAATAATTCCATTCTTTCAACTCAATAATCAAATAAACTCCATAATGAATGATCATTTGATAAAACTGAATTCATAAAACAGATAAAAGAAGAAATTTTCAGATCTTATCTGAGATAAAAAAATTCCTAATATAATATGAAAATCACCAGTCCTAAACACTTAAAGGTCTCATATTTCTGTAGTAAAATACCACATTAAAAAATGAAAATCAAATTGCTAAGTGATAAATATTTGCAGAAAGTATTATGGGGTCAAATTTCATAAAGAAAGAGACAACCATTAATAAAATATTGTAAACATAAGAAAGTGGGAAAACGGTACAGATACTTGAGAAACAAACACAAGTAGCTTCTAAAAAAGATGCTACTAAGTAGTAAACTTGAAAATACAGAGGGAACTCTTACATCCAGGCATATTGGTGTAATTGACTCCTCAATGTTCTTTACTCTGGGGGCCGGGCCGTGGCGCTGGAGGTAAGGAGCCTGCCTTACCTGCGCTAGCCTAGGATGGACCGCGGTTCCATCCCCCAGTTTCCCATATGGTCCCCCAAGCCAGGAGCGACTTCTGAGCGCATAGCCAGGAGTAACCCCTGAGCATCACCGGGTGTGGTCCAAAAACCAAAAAAAAAAAAAAATAGTTCTTTACTTTGAGCAACATAATGCCTCAAGAACACATAGGACTGACTGTACTAGCATTAGAACTTAGGAAATAGTCAGCATAGTACTCTGAGAGGTAAGAATGCAGGATTCAGTGAGAAACTTTCCAGTCTAAAAGACAGACTGGTTGTAATTTCTCGCTTCTTTTCCTTTAGATGTAATGGATAGACATTTTAAGAATTAATATTAAGTCTTTGCTTTCCATAATTTTGAGCTGAATTTCTGCTTCAATTTAGAGCACTTTTTTTTTTTTTTTTTTTTTTTTTGGTTTTTGGGCCACACCCAGTGACACTCAGGGGTTACTCCTGGCTATGCGCTCAGAAGTCGCCCCTGGCCTGGGGGACCATATGGGGCACGGGGGATCGAACCGCGGTCCATCCAAGGCGAGCGCCGTAAGGCAGGCACCTTACCTCCAGCGTCACCGCCCGGCCCCAATTTAGAGCACTTTTTAAAAAATTCTCTGGCTATCTTTTTCAGGAACTTGAAAGTGAAGATAATATGATTTTTTCTACACACATTTATTGCATGCATAAAATGAGATGATACAAGTACTATGTATGAGATGCACGATGAACACACAGTGAATTATAATAGAAAATGTTCAGATCCATTTCTTTTGTCAAAAAGAAGCAAGTGTTGGTTTAATGAAGCAAAAGCCAGAAAATTTGTAGTTGAGTTTTGATTCTGGCACTCTTATGTTGATAATATATATAAGATAAAAAATAAATATTGGTCAGTTGTCTATTGATTAATGTTTAGTAAATTGATAAGGAAAATACACTGAACATAATCTTTCTTGCTTGCATTTGGTGATTTACAACAATCAAACATTTTTTTTTTTTTGGTTTTTGGGCCACACCCGGCGACGCTCAGGGGTTACTGCTGGCTATTCACTCAGAAGTCGCTCCTGGCAGGCAAGGGGGACCATATGGGGAACCGGGGGATCGAACCGCGATCCACCCTAGTTTAGCACAGGCACCTTATCTCCAGTGCCACCGCCCGGCCCCCAATCAAACATTTTTTTTCAAAATACAAAGATTATAGCTCTAATGATAAATTATTTAGATATTTGAAAATTTTAATTATAATGATTAATTTTGTTCCTATACCATTTAAATTAATTTATTTAATAATATAACTAATTTACTAAACACCAAATGTTCTTTTCAATTTTTTTAAAACTAACTTTTTTTCTTTTTCTAAATAAAGGATTTACAGAAATATTTATTGTTTTGTTTTGTTTTTGTTTTTGGGTCACACCCACCCGCACTCAGGGGTTACTCCTGACTCTATGCTCAGAAGTTGCTCCTGGGAATCATATGGGATGCCGGGATTCGAACCACTGACCTTCTGCATGCAAAGCAAACACTTTACTTCCATGCTATCTCTCCAGCCCCAGAAATATTTATTGTTTAATTTTAGGCATACAATGTTAGAACGCCAATTTCAAATAAGTCACTTTGTTATAAATTTATCAAGCTCTCAGTTACTAAAAATATAAAAAATTACATTTTAAAGTAAAAAATGTGGCTTAGTAGTCTAGCACTTAACTTACATGCATGAGTCTTACATTCCATCCCTGTCCTTGCAAAAACAAAACAAGAATTTTTACATTTTGATAGGCAAACAATGCTACCATTTTTCCTCCATTTTATAATAGAATGCTATTGAATATGACAAGCAAATGATTTCAGGCTCTTTCTACTTATAAGAGGAGTTTCACTATTGACTCTTCCATTCAATTGTGTAGGCATATGTCTCTACCATAAAGTTAATTGTATGGGCACTGGATTTTACATCCAATAATTGGGTATAATCTCTAGTTTTACTATCAACTAACTGGGTTTCTTTTTTTGTTTGTTTTATTTTTTTGTTTCTTTTTTAAAGAGAAAAATTTTCCCTCTTATTTGTAGTATTTGGGCCACTGGGATAAGAGAGATGATAGATGTGAAAGAGAGAGAGAGAGAGATAGGGAGAGGGAGAAAGAGATAGAGAGGTAGGGGGAGAGAGTGTGAAGGAGGGGGAGAGGGAGGGAGAGAGAGGGAGAAAGAAGTGAGAGAGAGAGGGAAAAAGAAAGGATAGAAAGGGAGAGAGGGATAGAGAGGGGGAAAAGAGAGAGGGAAGGAAATAGAAAGGGAGAGAGGGAGAGGGATGGAGAAGGGGAGGGAGAGAAAGCTCATTTTTAATTTTGCTCTACTTCCCTTATTTTCTTCACCTTCCTACTCCGTGCTTGTTTCTTTCTCCATGAAACTGCTTTTTTAATCTTGATTTACTTGTAACTAATGACAGTATTAATAATACAGCTTAACAATCAAGCTTCAAATAAAAATTTGGACAAGCATGCTTAAAGAGGCTAAGGTTCAGCAACTGACTAGTTACTGATTTTGTCTTTTAGTTTTTTTGTTTTCTGTTTGTTTTGTTTTGGGGCCACACCTGGTGATGCTCAGAGTTTACTCCTGGTTTGGGGCTCAGAAATCGCTCCTGGCTTTGGGGACCATATGGGAAGTGTGGGAGGGGGGGATCTAACTGTGGTCCAACCTAGGTTAACCACGTGCAAAGACAAACACCCTCCACTGTGCCACTGCTCTGGCCCCTAGTTTCTGATACAAATTACAAATTGCAAGTTTGAGCATTCTTCTTACAACCTTGCTTCTATAATACCATAGGACTGCATTTAAATCTGTTATGATTATGGTTTAACATAGTAAAAGGACACATATATGCCTTGGGCAATAATCATGAAGTCTTTAGAATAGTTTGTTTGATAAAAATGCCTTAAAATGAGGATTTGGAGGCTGGAAAGATTTTAAATTGGATAGAGCATTTGCCATGTATGCGATTAAGACCATTGATCCCATGATTGATTCCCAGCAATCTATATAATCCCTTTTGTACCATCAGGAATGATCCTTGAGCTTAGAGCCCGAAGTAAGTTTTGAACACTACTGGATGTGTACTCCAAAAAATAAGCAAGCAAAAAATAAAATAAAGGAAGATTTGGGATCATATAGTACCAATTCAATTATCTTATGACAGTGTTTCCTGGCTGTCCTTTTTCATTGGAATTAGTATCTTATTAAAGATATGTGACAGTATAGTAGTACCAGCTACTGATGTTTGTCTCAGCTAACTGTCCAGAATTATTTAGGCTCCTTAGAAGTGGCAGAGTACCTACATGGTTGGACATACCTGACCTCAGTCTCAAGTTCTTTTTGATGTTGAACTGATATTATATGATTTATAATCTTCATTCTAAATTACAGTTACTGGGTATGACCCACGATCTAGAAGTAAAGGTATTTTTCTCAAGCAAGTCATTAACTTCAAGGTTACCAACAAAGGCTGAGGACAAAAGAAAGTTAATTTTGGGCAAGGCTAAATTATTTACTTTGGAAGTAGTATATGAGATTTGGATCCATTGTGGAATGTGTTGGAAAAAGGGAATGAAAAAAATGGAATTAAAGTATGAGTCTAATGATGTGTTTGCTTTACTTGAGAGTTTTGTAATAAGACTGCTAGAAAACTTAAAATGATACAGATTTTATAAGAAAATGTTATTCTAGTGGTTGCAGAAAAGTTACTGGTAGGTAAGGTGCTTGCTTTTGAAAACCCAAAATGGGTTGGATCCCTTGTACCACATAAGGTCCTTTGTACTCTGCCAGGAATGATCCCTGAGCACAAAACCAGGAGTAAATCTTTTAATCTTTTTTTTTTTTTTTTTTTGGTTTTTGGGTCACACCCAGCAGTGCTCAGGGGTTACTCCTGGCTCCATGCACAGAAATTGCTCCTGGCAGGCACGGGGGACCATATGGGGCACCGGGATTCAAACCGATGACCTTTTGCATGAAAGGCAAACGCCTTACCTCCATGCTATCTCCGGGGCCCCAGGAGTAAATCTTGACCATTGTCAAGTGTAGCCCCTCTCCCCACAAATAACCCCAAAGCATTTTATTGCTTGTCATTATAACCTATGTATCTCTCTCTCACACACACACACACACAAAGAATGCCTCTCAAAAATAGATACAAAAATAATTTTAGAAAGATTTCATAATCTCTTTTTTGTTTGTTTTTGGTCTACACTCAGCAGCTCTCAGAGGATACTCCTGACTCTAAGCACAGAAATCGCACCTGGCAGACTTAAGAGACCTTATGGAGTGCCACTAATCAAATCAGGTCCATTCCAGGTTGGCCCTGTGCAAGGCAAACACCCTACCACTGTGTTATCACTCCAGACCCCAGAATTCATAAACTCTTAATGAAGACTTCAATGGCAGAAAATGGTAAAAGTGATTTTCTAGGGGCCAGAGTGATAGCACAACAGGTAGGACGACTCACGTCCAATCCCAGGCATCCCATATGGTACCCTGAGCCTGCCAGAGTAAATTCTTATTTTTTAAATGTTCGTAGATATGATTACATCTCAAGAATTTTATATATAACAATATTTAGTGAGTCAAAGACTAAAATATCAGCCTAAAATCTGAAATTAATACTTGAAAATGTAAGTCAACCCAATACTTTCAGCCAAAAGAAAGAAGTCCTGATTTTGTAAAAACAAACAAAAAAACCTTTAATCTTCATTTCTCAATTTAAATTGTAAAAACTAAAGCAACATATGCTAAAATATGTAAAAATATGTGTTAACTGCATAATTAATATGTTAACATATTAATATATGTTAATAGCAAAAGCAACATAATAGTAAAAACTTGCCATATCTAGAATTGGTATAAAATTTCCTAGCTCCTGAGCATAGAGCTGGAAGCAAAACATGATGGTAACCCTGTGTGGCCCCTGCCCCCCGCCTCCTTTGAAAAAGTGATTTTCTACAAATAGAACATCTAGGGACCAGAGAGATAGATAGTACAATACATAAGGTGCTTACCTTAGATAAGACTGATTTGTGTTTGATACCTGGTATCACATTTGACCCACTGCCTAAAAACCAAACAAATAATATAGGACACCACAAGATCAGAAGTCCTTGAGTGGGGAGGAGGGAGATTTGGGACATTGGTGATTGGAATGTTGCACTGGTAAAGGGGGGTGTTCTTTACATGACTGAAACCCAACCACAATCATGTTTGTAATCAAGGTGTCTAAATAAAGATATTGATTTTTCAAAAAAAGTGCTTGAGTGATTTACTCTTTTTTTTCGGGGGGGGGGGCGTTTGGACCATACCCATTGATGCTCAGGTGTTACTCCTGACTCTGCGATCAAAACTCACTCCTGGCTTGGGGGACCATATGGGACTCCGGGGAATTGAACAGCGGTCCATTCTGGGTCAGCCACATGTAAGGCAAACACCCTACCACTGTGCCAACTCCAGCTTGCTTTACTCATTTTTAATGGTTATATTTTATTTAAAATTTGAACTCCCATGTGGAGAACTATCCACTTTTTTATATTCTAAATATTACTATTCTTCCTATTCTTTGGATTTTGATAGCCTTTGACATCTAGTATAAACTGAAAGCTGGAAAGTTTATTAAATAAAAAGCTATGAGGCCTGCTCATCAAGCCCTTGTTCTCTTTTGAACATTTATCTTGCTTGCTTGTCTCTTTGTCTTTGCCTTTTACCCTCTGGAGAAGCCCATGTTTTCTCTCTGACACATACTTCCACTCTCTTGTTTCCCTCACATCTTTCTAAGTAAGATTTATGAAAAACTACCTTGCTTTACTAAATAAATATAAAGTTATGAGGCCATGTGACATAAAACTAGACATTTGGTGGGAGTCAGATCATTAAAAGTAAGTGCTGAAGTAAGAAGTTTTATATAAAAAGTTCTCTATAAAAGCTATGAGAACTAATGATGAGTTATAGGAGGGAGTGTCATGAACTAAATGTTCTGTACTTTTTTTGCAAGGTTTCTCTAACAGCAGTAGGGATGATGGATTGGTACGGGTATCTTCCAAGAAGCAGAGAAATCTATTAGGAAGCTAAGGTTGCCATTTATGAATTAAGGGAGCCTATAGGATGTATTGAACTTATGTGGATAATGTATATAAATCAATTATCAGAAATAATTATAAAATTTCTGGGTTGGATGATTGGATTTATTGATTAATATACTCATTAATTATCACAAACCTAATTTTTAGCACTCAATATGGAATGTAAAACAAGATAGAGTGCTTCCTTGTGGGTGTACTTAACTTTTAGTTAGGGAGCAAAACAGATATTATAATTTTAGTTACTATGAAGAGAAATAAAGCACAATAAGACAAAAATAAAGTTCTACTGACATCTTTAATAGAGACAAGAAGGATAATATTTTAGATAATGTGACTAGGGAAGATTTTTATGAGCTGATGTTTGAACCTAGGTCGGCATGAACATCTCAAGCAGAAAAAGAAATAAGTACAAATACTATGAGTTCAAAATGATTTTACAGGAAAGCTGGCAGATGTGACTAAGTAAAGCACATACCATGTATGTGTGAACCTCTGAGTTTGATCCCTAGCACACACCAAAAACAAAACACAAACAAAAGGAACTTAACTAAGTAGTTTCAAGAAATAAAAATGCAGTTTGACTGTCTTAATTAAGGTAGGGTGGTAGGAGCAGAAGTAGAAGAATTAAGAAGAGGACAGATGATATAGGTTTCATATACTGCGTATAATCTGGATTATTTTATTTTCATTGTACTAGTAGGTCATTACAGGATGGCTTAGAGCCATGAAAAGATTATGTTTAGGAGACTGGCATGATCTAATTCACACTATAAAAAGTTTATTCTGGCTGTTGAAATGGTAGTGTGGCTATTCACTTACAGGCTCTAAAATAATAGGAACAAGCTTAAGGGAAAATATACTGAATTAAAAGTGCTTGTGGGACATTTAATCTTTATGGATAAATTCATAGGCACTTGGATATACAAGCCAAAGGAGAGGTTTGTGAGTCAGCATATGTGGTTATTTAACCATGGTTTGGGTGAAGTCATAAGACTTGGTGTTTATAGTAAAAAGAGTAGCATGTTGTCTTGGTGATCAGATCATTTATTCACCATTTAAGAAGCATTAGGTTAAGGCGACAGAATCATTTCTGCTGATAGCCAACATTTGCTTTCCTGAAAGTTGCCAAACAGAGATGGACTCTAGAGATCTGCCCTCACTTAAATCCTACCGCTGCATTCTCTAGTTGGTTGGCCTTGGGAGGATTATTTAATGTCTCTGAGACTGATTTTATAACTGCCTATGTGACTGACAATATTAACTGTCTCATAGAGTTGTGAAATAAAGCAAAAAAAAAAATTAGAGTAGCTTAAAGTAGCACTTGGTACATAAAAATGATATAATGTATGGTGTAGTAATTATTATTCTTAAAATATGTATATAACTTAATTGGATGATAATTAGTATTCATCTTAAAAACAACTTATTTCTTAAGTGTTAGAAATGGAATTGCTGGGGCCCGGGAGATAGCATGGAGGTAAGGCGTTTGCCTTTCATGCAAAAGGTCATCGGTTCGAATCCCGGTGCCCCATATGGTCCCCCGTGCCCGCCAGGAGCAATTTCTGAGCATGGAGCCAGGAGTAACCCCTAAGCACTGCCGAGTGTGACCCCCACCCAAAAAAAAAGAAATGGAATTGCTTCTGTGGTTTTGGTCATTCATAAAGCAGTCTATTGACTGCATAGACAATTAAATATTTTCTAGTATTTACTGATACCAAATACTTAAATTTCATGTCCAAATTCCATTTTTTTTGCATTATTGGCCAAATATAAGCTACAGTTGAAGTCTTTACTCTTTTGGGAAGGGGGCACACCCGGCAACACTCTGGGGTTATTCCTAGCTCTGCACTCAGAAATCACTCCTGACAGGCTTGATGGACCTTATGGGATGCTGGGGATCAAACCCAGGTCCAACCCGGGTCAATAGCATGCAAGGTAAACTTCCTATCACTGGGCTATCACTCCAGCCTCATTCTTTACTCTTTCTTTTTAAATTAAATACTTTATTTAAACATCATGACTATAAACTTGTTCATGATTGAGTTACCATCATACAAGGTACATTACCTTCACCATTGCCCATTTTCAGCCATTAATGCCCCCAGTTTACCTCCTGTCCTTGCCTCTGCCAACCTCTAAGGCAGACATTTTGCTTCTTTCCTTCTCTCTCTTTTTCTAATAATAATAATAATAATAATAATAATAATAATAATAGTGAGATTATTTATCTCTATCCCTCTTCACTTCACTCAGTACAATAATCTCCATAGCCATCCATTTATAAGTACATGTTATGGTTTCATTTTTTTTTCTAACAGCTGCATAGTATTCCATTGTGTGGATGTACCAATGTTTCTTTAGTCACTCATCTGTTATCAGGCACTTGGGTTGTTTTTAGATTCTTGCTATTATAAACAGTGCTGAGACAAAGATCAGAACACAGAAAGTATTTCTACATTTTATTTTTGGGGGTTTTAGGCTCTGTCCTTAGGAATTGCTAGATCATATGGAAGCTCAATTTATATATATAATATATATTTATAAATATCCATATTATTTCCCCAAAAAGGCTGGACTAGTATACATTCCCACCAGCAGTAAATGAGAGCGCATTTCTCCCCACATCTGTGCCAGAGCAGGTTGCTCTTTTTTGTGACGTATGCCAGTTTCTGTGGTGTGAATTCATATCCATTGTTTCTTTGACTTACATCTTCCTGATGATTAATGATGTATAGCATTTTTTTCATGTGCTTTATAATCATCTTGAGAAAAATGTCTGTTTATTTCTCCTCCCCATTTTTAGACGGTGTTAGATTTTTACTTGCTAAATTATATCAATAACTTGTATATCTTAGATATTAACCTCTTATCTGATAGATAATGGTAAATAGTTTCTCCCATTCCATGAATAATCTTTGTATCCTTTGAAGTATAGATGACTCTCAGTTTAATGTAGTATCAGTTATTTATTCTTGCTTCTTTACTCAGAGAATGTCTTATATGCATTTAGAAAAAAATGTGTATCCAGCTTTTTTTACATATACATATATACATACAAACATACATATATAATATATGTACTAAGCCATTATATTCCATTTCTTCCTTCAGAGTCAGTATATCCTTGTTATGTTTTAGCCTGGTTGATCTATTCATTTGTGACAAGGCATTGTTGAAGTCTACCACTATTATTTTGTTGCTTTCTTTTTCATTGTGTGTGATGTCTTTCTTCAAGTCTATCAGCAGTTGTTTTAAGTACTTTGCTAGCTCATCATTGGGTGCATATACATAGTGTGGCTTCTCCCTGATTATTAAGAAATGCTCCTCTAGTCTCATAACCTTTTGATGCCTAAAATCTGTATAATCTGATCTTAGTATGGTCACCTCAACCTTGTCTGTCTTTGCTCTGACTACTCAGATGTGTTTCTTGTGGGTAGAAAATGTTGGATTCAATATTCTGATCCATTATGCCACTCTTGTCTTCACTGGTACATTTATTCCATTGATTTTAAGAGAGATAATTGTCGGGAGCCGGGAGGTGGCGCAGGAGGTAAGGTGCCTGCTGCCTTGCCTAGGACGGACCACGGTTCGATCCCCCAGTTCCCATATGGTCCCCTGTGCTTGCCAGGAGCGACTTCTGAGTGCATAGCCAGGAGTAACCCCTGAGCGTCACTGGGTGTGGCCCAAAAACCAAAAAAAAAAAAGAGAGAGAGAGATAATTGTCATGGAATTTTGTGTAATCTTTTTGTAGGAGTTTTGTGTGTTTGTTGAGTCTGCCTTGTATTAATGTAGATCTTTCAGTCATTCTTTTAAGGTTGGTTTTGATCCTGTAAAATTTCTGAGCTGCTGTTTATTCATGAATCTGTGTATACTTCTTTTAAACCAGAATGTAAGTCTGTTTTTGTGAAATATTCTTGGTGTGAGTTTTTTTTTTTCACTATATCCTACCACTGCCTTCAGATATGAAGGGTTGCTTGTGATAAATCTACTGTAAGTATTAAAGATGTTTTTTCGTAATTTCCCTTTCTGAGCATGCTACTTTCAGTCTTCTATATCTATCTGTGGTTGTCATCATTGTATTGACTTGAGATGCTTTTCTTTGGGTCCCTAATCTGGTATTCTCCAAGCATTCTTGCTATTAGTGCATGCACTCTTCAGCTCTGGGACTCCTCTCAAATAATGTTATTAACTGTTGCCTCTTTGTGGCTGTTTGGATCTTTGGGTCTTTGAGACTTCAGTGATTCTTATATCATTTCTATAGAATGCAACACAGATCTATTGTCATCTGTACACTTATTTTTAAGATTTTTTTTCCATCTACTGTTTGTTTATTTTATTTTTTCTTTTTCTTTTTATTTTCTTTTAGTTTTTGGGTCACACCCGGCAGCACTCAGGGGTTGCTTTTGGCTCTACACTCAGAAATTGTTCCTGGCAGGCTCAGAGGACCATATGGGATGCCAGTATTCTAACCACATCCTTCTGCATGCAAGGCAAACACCTTACCTCCATGCTATCTCTCCGGCCCCTGTTTGCTTATCATAAGACTCTTATCCAACCTATTCTGTTCTGTGGAGGTGTTATTTCATCTCACTGATTCTGTCCTTGACAGTTGTTACTCTGCTGGTGAGGCCTTCCAGTGAGTTTTTCATTTTGCATTCTATGTATTTCAGTCCTGTTATTTCTGTTTAAAACTTTCTCATTTTTACTCTCATGTCCTTTTGAGTCTTCCCGTAGTTTCTTTGAGCTCTTTGAACATCCTCCACATTTCCTCTCTAAAGTCCTTACAAGAGAGGCTTTTTATGTGACTGGTGCTTTGGGGTCTTCTGAACTACTATCTTCATTCTCTAAGCATGGCGGATAATGTGTTGTTTTCCCATTATGACCTTTGCAGTGTGGTGGTGTTTTTTATGTGTTGTGCTGGGACTCATGGACTAGAAAAAGTGCATGGCCACTTCTCATGGGGTGACCTTAGGGTGAGCACTGCATTGCACTAGTCCAGCCTCTTCTACGTTGCAGCAGAACTCCAGGCTCCACTCATAGCAAACATTGTGGCATGCTGGTCCCCATACCTTCTATTCTTAAGGTGTTTCTTGTATCTCTTCTGTCAATATTCTATCAAAGCATTTTAAATAAATAAACTAAGACATTAAATCTTAAGTAAAGAAACAACTAGTTATATTCCATCTCTTGTTCTATCTCCTCTATGTAGAATATGTTCCTCTCTGTAATATTCCTGGTCTTGTGAGGAAATAAATCTATTATGATTTATTAGTGAGGTTGACAAGAGAAATGTGTGGTCCTATGATTATGAGGTAGTGTGCAAAAACAAAAATTGTAGCCTGTGAAATCAAACTACATGCCTACAATTCATCATCTCTGTGAACTTGATAAAATTATTTAGTCTCTGTGAATTTTAGAATCCTTATCTGTGAAATGGATACAAAATATAAATTTGAAGCCAGGCGATGCTATCTTGCTACTTCTATTTCTGGATATCATTAAAATCAGTAAGTCAAATGGTATAAATTTACCTAAAATTTTTATTTTCAGCAAAACCAATCAACTGATAAAATTTTCAGACTCATATAATATGCTAAAATATTCATTCTATTAGGAGTAATTTAAGTAGTAAAATTTTAGAAAACACTAGCAAATATAAGTTCCCTGAATGTGAAAATCATTCTCTGAGTACCTAACCTTAAAATTCTGCACAAAGGACTGAATTTTCCTAGAAGGAAGTATAAAAACAATGGTTAAACATCTCATGAGTATAGTTATAAAATGTCTATATTTGATTTTTGAAGTAAAGGATTTATTCTGAAGCTTATACCAGTTGGAGTCGATCCAGGAAAAGGAGATTAAGGATATATAAAAAGAACCAACTGAAGAATTCCTCATGTACTGTTTAGTCAGAGCTCAGAAAAAGGAAAAGATGGGAAAATATTAAAAGAATATGAATAATAGTGAGATTGGATAACTCATAAAATATATCAGAGTAAAAGATACTTTTCTACAATCAAGATAAAAGTGGAAGGAGAAAAAGATATTTGATAAGAAAAACAGAAATATAAATTATAATAATAAAAAAATGGAACTAAAGATGAAGGAAATATTTTAAAAGAGTATAAAAAGTGATATAGAGAACAGTAGTGGTAATGCAATTTTGCATTGTAGAATTTCAAAAACCAAAACTATAAAAATGACAAATACTAAAAGATGTAACTGTTAAAAGTGTGATGAAGAAAAGAATTTGTTCATCAACTTTATCACATGAAAAACATCATATACCTAGAGATATTGACTACATAGAATGGTCAATATGAACCTAGATCCCAGTAACATGTAGGGTCAAAGATGAAAAGATAGATGAAAGGTGAAAAAAAAGATTAAAAATAGCGCACTGGGCATCTTTAAAAAATAGAACAATAAAAAATAAAGTCATTTCTTAGGATGAAAAAATAGCTGATGTTGGTTTTTATATTCTAATGTTAAGTATCTAAGGAGAATGGAACCATATCCACAAGATAAAAAAAAAAAGAAAATATACAGTGAATAATTTTAAACCTGTCAAACTTAAGATACAAGACTAGAATGAAACAATTTTAAAATGTCAGTCAGGAAATGCTCACACTTCCATCTTGGGAAAACTTGTGTATAAGCTTCAGCAAAAATAAGTGACTGTAGAAACTACTGCAAAAACACTCTGTATCAGAAGAAAATGTGCGATAAAAAATAGGAATGCCATATGAATTAACAATGCAACAATGGCACAATTATTAAAATCTGAGGAGTAAAAATTGGAAGTAGGTTAGATTTGCTGATTTGCTATATAAAAGATGGCATTTAAATGATATAAATAAAATTTATATCTAGGTTATTTATGAATAAAAGATAAATAGCAAAGATAATTCTTATTAGCTTTTAAGGTTAATAGGGGAAAGTAAGGTCACAAGACCCCCATGACAAACAGCCATGTTAATACATTAAAATACACAGTCACATTATGTATTAAAATTAATCTTTACAATATATGATAATTAAAAATATGACAAATCAAGTTTATTTTCATGTTTTTTTGAGGCTTCTTTAAAATATTCCTTCAGATCAGAGAGATAAATATGGACTTACCACTGGTAGTATTTATAGTCCTCAAGCACTACCAGTAGTCTGAATGATTGTCAAAATTTAAAGATAAAATATTTGTATTTTGTAAAAATTTTATAATAAAAATTATTTTAATTTTGTTCGATTATAAAGAGTGATATTTAGTAATTATTTCCTTGTATACAATTATAAATATGGATCTGACATTTGTTTTTATGTTTGATATTTATAATAAAGATGAATTACCGAAGGACCATTAGTTTCTTATAAAATAAAAGCTTATGTTTAATCTTTAAAAGCTTTTATTCTCTTTTTTAGAAAAATTTTAATTAATGATGTATTTTTATTTCTTTATGAAAATGAAAAAATGGACAACTTTATTTATTCATCACATAGCATATATCCAATAGTTTATCAGATATAGAATCTATGGACCAACATTTAGATAAGGGATATTAGCAGTATTTTATTATAGGACCACAATAAAAATTAATCATAAAAGCCACAAGTAGGAGGTAGAGCAGTGGCGCCGAGTGGTAAGGTGTTTACCTTGCTGGCGCTAGCCTAGGACCGGTCAAGGTTCAATCCTCCGTTGTCCAATATGGCCGCCAAGCCAGGAATGATTTCTGAGAGCATAGCCAGGAGTAACCTCAGAGCATTAGCGGGTGTGGCCCAAAAAACAAACAAAAACAAAAAGCAAAAACCCACAACTATGTAATTAAAATATAACATTCAGTTATCTTTACAGTTATATATTAAATATTGAAAAATAGTCCATAAATTGGAGGAAATATATCTGTGGAAGATTAAGATATAATGAAAGGAGGGCTGGAGAGAGAGTACAGTGGGTAAAATACTTCCCTTGCATATGGCCCACTTGAATTTGATCAGATATTATATATCATTGGTCCCCTGAGCACCACCAGGAATGATCCCTGAGAGCGATGCCAGGAGCAATCCTGGAACAACAAACCTAGCCCAAAAATCCAAGAAAGAAAGAATAATGTAATTGAAAGAAACTTGGAAGTTAGAGAACATACACTGTTAGAATTATCAACCTTTAGAATTTAATTCTCTTCGCAGAAGAAATAAAGGAATTTGTAATTTATGTATAGCATGCAGATATTAGTTATATAGAGAACTGAGGCCAGAGCAATAATAAGGTGAATAGAGTGCTTGCCTTGCATACAGTCAACTCAGGTTCAATCCCCAGTGCCCCATATGGTCCCCAGAGTCTGCAAGGAGTAATTTTTTATCACAATGCCAGGA
>PVKC010025896.1:0-16138 GCA_004027635.1 Crocidura indochinensis | reverse complement strand
CTCTTTCCCTGTTTCCTCCCCTTCTGGTATACCTACAATTCTTAGGTTATTTCTTTTGTCTTTGTTCATTAAGTACTGGACTTTTCCTTCCAGTGCCTTGTCTCTTAATTCCTTGTTGGTTCCGGGTCCTTTTTGGTTTGCAGTTTTCCTTCGAGTACTACTATGTGCTTCTCCAACTCTGTGATTCTGCTTGTCTGGCTTTTTATGGTGTCTGTTAGTTTGTTGAATTCCTTTTGTATGGAGTCTCTCATATTCTGTATCAGATCTTCTTTAATTTGGCTAATCTGTTACTCCATGGATTTCTTGTACTCAGTGGCTAGCGATTCTCTCATTTCCTGTACCAGGGCTTGCATTTCCTTTCTCATGGCTGCTTTTTAATCTTCATCTCTTGAATCTTTCCATTTTGGTGGACTTGGGAACTTAATAGGAGTTATCTCTGTATCTCCAGTTGTTAGGGTCTTCTTTGGTTTAGCCATGGCTTTTTGTAGTTACTGGTGTGGCTTGGAGAGTAGTGCCTTCTGATTTCGGCCTTTTTTGCTCTTTGTGTTGTGGGGCTGGGTCCCTTCTCTGGATTGCAGTTGGGTGGGCTGGCTGACGCTTGACCTCTAGAATGCACTGTATTGTAGCCTTATTAGTTGTGCCTCATCTTGTTGCCAGCCAGTGCCATACTGCACCTGGCCACAATGATATAGGGTGCTGTTGATCCTGGCACCCTTGTCTTCCTCCTCTATGTGGAAGTTAGCAGAGCTCTGCCCCCTCCAGGCCTCTGCCGGAAGCCCCTCTTGTCTGTAGTTCTATCCCATCCCAGGGGTGCAGGGATGTGCTTGGGGGAGGGGCAGAGACGGGGGAAATTTCCCTACATCCGCAGCGGCTGGAAGCCTCAGGGACACCACATTGTTATCTTTATAGAAAAATCACTCCAGGTTGTGAGACTCAGTACAATATTTGTTGTTGCTGTTATTTTTTATTGTTGTTTGTTGGTTTTATTTTTGTTTTGTTTGTTTTTTTATTTTGTCTTCTTCCAGCACAACTACACAACTTGAATCATTTTGTTCTGCCTCATGAATTAAGGGGGAAAATAAAAATTAATGGTACCAGGACCAAACAGCTGTATGAATGTTGAGTGGAAATAAAAAATGATCAGACTTAAATGCCAACCCCAGAGTCAACAACAACAGAATCAATACCCTATCTCCAACAAGCTATACACAGAGGGGAACTGCTATACTAGCACTCTGGAGGGCAAAGGAGGAAGATATGGGACACATGCTGGCAAAGAGGTGGAGGGAGACCAACCCTTGTGATGGGAATGACCTGATTCATTGTCACTATGTACCTTAAATATTACTGTAAAAGATTTGTTATTCACTCTTGGTCACAATAAAAATTACTAAAAAATTTAAAAAATGGACAAAATACAACAGATGATTTTGGCTGAGTATAAAATGACCACAATATTTGATAAAGATAATTACTTTGACATAATATAGAGAGACTGCTAATTTATATTAGTGTGTGCATTAGAAAGGTGTTAGAAACCATCCAGGAAAGAAAGGGAAACTTGGTCCAATGCATTGGAATGTGTGGAAGTAGATCTTGGCCAAAGAGATAGTACAAAAGAATAAGCACATTTATTTTGCATATGGCAGACATTGATTCAATTCCCAGCATCCCATATGGTCCCTGGAGCCCATCAGAAGTGATCCCTGAGCATACAGCCTATAGTGAGCCCCAATCACTTTCAGTTCTGTCCCCAAAACCAAAATAAATTAGTAAAATAATAAGCCATTACTGAGATATAAATCGACAGAACCTGGTTATCATTGGATTTGTTATGTCAGGACTCCAGAATCCACTTACCAGTTGCACTGTTCTAAAATATAGACACTGAAACGAATAAGCCAGCAAAGCTATATAAATAGCAAATCTAAAACATTATGTAAAATGCTAATGAAACTTAGTTGTAGTCAACTTGGAACATCCTTAATGTATAATATTGAAGGATGTTTGTTTTGTTTTGTCTAGTAAAATGTTCAGATAGCCATAACTAAATATATGACCTTTTTCTTTATTTGTAGTATTTGTAGCATTATCTTATGTGGTGTTAACACAATATACCAACCATATAAAATTTAATAGAATGCACAAAGAAGACTTTACAAGAAATATGATTTTAGTTCAAGCAGCTAAGTCAACTGTGTATCCTAAAAATGGAATAAAATTTCATACATTTTTAGCAGAATTGCATTTGTTCAATATGTTTTACATATCCTGGCAAGCTAAAAACATGCAAAATATATCTTCTTAAATTTTGTCAAAAAACAAAGCATATGATGAGTAACAAAAAATCTTTTTTTGTGGAGGGGGGCATATCGGTGATACTCAGGGATTACTCCTGGTGATGCACACAGAAATTGCTCCTGGCTTGGGAGGCCATATGGGACACAAGGGATTGAACCCAGGTCTGTCCGGGGTCAGCCATGTGCAAGGCAAACACCCTACTGCTATACTATTGCTCTGGCCCCAAGAAATCATTTTTTTAAATCTTGCTCTTCATTTCTGGTTCAGAATAATGGTTTATGAAGAAATCGTTCTAAACTGAAGAAACCAAGAGATGGATTTTTATTACTATCTTCTCTGGTTCAATGTAGAAAGATATAGTAGAAAAAAAGAAAAAGAAAAACTTAAGATTAAAATAATTATGAAAATTTTATATATATTTTTGTCATCAAAACATGAAATAACTTTGCCATTATTTATAGTAAGGGGAAGTAAACACTGAATTATAAGTAGGTTATTTATTAAATTGCACATCAGTTAAGTTACTTGAAAGGTAGCTATCTGAATGACAGTATCTGGTTTGTCAGCAAATTTGTGTTTCCATTATTATTAGATAGTAATAATGAATATTTGAGGTCACTAAGCTTTTACTACTAACATTAAGTAATAATCATCTAGCTCATAATATTCTATGTCAGTCTATAGAAACAACAAATTGAGGTAGGGAGTATAAGAAGGCTCTAACAGAGAATAAATTTCCATGCAAATAATTTCTAATTAAGAATTTTCCCTCCAGAAACCAGTTAGTTAATTTTAGTAAGTGGTATATAACATACAAATATATTTGGCTTTTCAGTCTACCCATATCTTACTTTTCAACACATAGTTAATATTGAAACCAGAGTTTGACATTCCCATACTTTCTTATTGAGGGCTATCATGTTCCCAGTGATAGTTTAAAGCACAAAGTCAACTTGACATGGTAATTCTTATCTCCTATAAAGGAGTCACAGTATCCACTTCCAAAATTATATTTTGTGAGAAATAAACAAATGTATGCTCAGGTGACGATCATTGGATTATTTAATAAATGAGACACTTGGGTAAAACGTAGAAGCTCAGGGCACATAGGTTGTTGTGAGATATAGCAATTTTATATGTCAATACTCTATTGTTTGTTGTGAGATATAGTAATTTTACATGTCAATACTAGATGTCTTAACACTATTGCAATTTCCTAAACTATAATAAATTGAAAGGTGGAAAAGTGTGCTTATGTTTCGAAAATAGTACAAAATATATAAAACAAAAATGAAAAATAAAACACATCTCCAAAATCAATTGTGCCTGTTCGCACATAACACTACTTCATTATATATATGCTTATATTTTATTTATATTTTATTTATGGGCCACAGTTGGCAGCTCACAAGGGTTAATCCTGGCTTTGAGCTAAGAAATTGCTCTTGATAGGCTTGGAGGAGAATTGAACCTGGGCCCATGTAGCTGGTCATGTGCAAGGCAAACGCTCAACCACTGTGCTATAACTCTGGCCTGTGGAATTATATTTAAATTAATCTTCTCACTTAAAAAAGTGACTCACTAAGAGCAGTTCAATCAGAATTCCTGGCTTCTATTCATTTACTCCTGTAACATCACCTGAAAATACAATAAATTCACAAACACATATGTGTACCCAGACATATGTACATGCTTTTAAATATAAGTTAAATTGTATGCTAATATGGTTCCTCATAATACTAGAATGAGAAAAACTATTATTTAGAACACTCAAAATTTTTTTCTTGGGAGTATTTTTTGGAGTGCAAAGATATATGAATGTAAAAATTTTTCAGAAATCAATGGTGAATACTATTGTTTGTGTCAATGCTAATTTATTCTGCAATAGTTATGTTAAATTTTATATCATATTGTCCAATATACTACCTGAGATAGGGTACACATCAGGTGGATTGAGTTATGTATCTAAATGTTCTAGAAAAAAAGAAATAACAGCCCATGAATTAATTAAATTGTCTAAAACATTAACTTTGTCCATTTGAAAATTGCCATTTATTATTGTTATCTTCAGAATGCAGAGAAGATAAAAGCTCTGGTGTCATATATGTTGTTATTAACATAACATAATTTAGAACTTGACCACTAGCTCATATCTAAACATGTACTCCCAATAATCTATTATTTCTTTATGTAATTACTCAGAAAAATGCTTCTACAGTTCTAGGCTTAAGATCTCAAGAATTTTAAATTAATTATTTTAATATTAACTTCAAATATAACAATTTTAATTAAAATATTAAAACATAATATACTTATGCATGAACCATCAAATCCTATATAAGAAGTAATTAACTATGCTCACATGTTTTTCATATTTAAAAAAGTGGATTAATTGGGTTAAAATTTAATCCCAAACTTAGTTATGAAATTTATTATGTAACTTGAAAATCCACTAAAACTCATGTGTGAGTTTATAAAATGGCCATATTTTTCCTGACTATTCATAGGACAAAGTGTCTGAAAGCTTTCCATATTAAATATTAAGGTCCTATCAAGATACAATTAAGATGTTATTAAAAAAGAGATCAGAGTAACAGGTGTTTTTACACTCATTGGCATTGCTCTATGATTGTTACAGTGATATTGCTTCTTAAAAGATACATTAGGAAGCTTTTTTTTCTCTGCAAGTTTCTAAATGTGATAATTTATCCACATCCCCATTCTTCACACTTTATATGAGCATTACTCTGTTTTTCACATGCTTTACAAGATAAACTTTCAACTGCAAACGTAAAAAAAAATGTAGACTTGGGAAATGGAGCAATATTCTGCTTAAACATCTTCGGATGTAATAATAGTCCTTGTGGCCCAAAAAGTTTCATGTTTTGCTCACTACTACATCTCCAGCATCTAGAATAGTGCCTGACATTAACATTTTCCCAGATCAATTAACACTCCTTTAAGTAGTTAGTATACCCGACTATAAAAATAAGCATCTTTTTTGCAAACACCATTACATGATCTCTCTCAAGGGCGCTAAATGTATTCTATCTCAAGTCTACTGAAATTCAAAATTTCCAAACCAAGAGCACCAATCAACAATCTGTTTGATAACATAATATTTATATATTCCACATATAGTCACACATATGGTACATATATATGCATCTATGCATACATACTCTTTGATACATAGTAGTATTTAGAAAAAGATACATTATTTTAAGTTATGCTCAAGAAATACTTCATGAACCTGGGTCATTCCTGCTGATTCTGGATCAATTGGGACACTCATTTGTTTCTAGGAACTGAAAATGCAATGGTGTTCAAACTCTGTATTACTGGAGGACACCAAAATTACTTGGTAGATACTATTCCTTTGTGATGCTTGAGGGTCTCATGGAATATACCAGGTAAAGTCTGCAGTTTCATGTGATCCCTGGAATAGAACCTAGGCTAGACACATGGATAGTATGCTCCCTAAAATTGTACTATTTCCCCAACTCCCAAAATATTCTTATTAACTGATCTATTCATGAATAGAATGTCAGAATAACTAGATCTTAAAATTACTAGATATCACCCATTTCAAATGTTATTGATATCTACCTGTTCTTGAGTTTTTCACATTACTTTTCAAAACAATTATGTCATTATTAAAACCATCTTTAAAATTTTCACTATAACTTAATAATTTACCAAGTTATTCATAATACAATTATTTTACGCATTAAATGGTCAAGCATTGATATTCAAACATTAAAAGGACACAATCAGTATAACTTCCTTTCAATAATGTCCCCATTTTTCCACTCACCACCATAGTTGCCTTCTTGAAGACACAAACTGAATCACTTTATATTATTTATTACAGCAAAGGCAAATAGAATGATCAAACTTTAGAGTGATAAAGATCAATTTGAAATAATTCTTATAGCTCTCCTTGGTGCTACTAAAGTCAATGTCTAAGGATTTACTGGCTGTGGTTGATGCTTTTAAGGTGTGCTGTGTGAAGCCTTCTGTGTTATTGTTTAGGTACAATGAAGTTTTTAGATTACCATGCAACTTTCTCACAAAATTTCCTGTGATACTACTGAGCTGATACTATTATAAAATGATGTGGAATTGGGCTGCGCACCTGAGGACTTACAGATTTGATACAAATTTGGTGGCTTGACACTTTGATATGATTAAGTCACAGAGTTGCGTGGTACCTGTCAGAGTTTGTAGAGCATGGCACTGGGTTGCTATGGTTCATGCGGATATTTGTTCCTTCTCTTCCTGAGAATGTCACAGAGGTATTAGCCAGGAACAAACTATCTGGAAAGTATTAGCATCAATTATTTTCTTTTGGAGTTTAATAGAGAAGCCGGGACATTTTGTGCCTAAAAGATGGAGAGTGTATGATTATATGTATATATAATATATATTTATATTCATAATATGTATGTATATACATAGCACATGTATAATATCTATGAATATATAATATGTAATGTGCAATATGTATAATACTATCTATGAATATATAATGTGTATAATATCTATGAATACATTTTGCATATATGCATTATATTTATAAATCATTTATCGTATAGTTGGTCATAATATATTTGTTTCCAGGTAAGTGGGAGCAAAATTATTAAAAGTAAAAATGAAAAGAAAGAGAAAAAGGAAGGAGGAGGACAGAAACAAGCAAAGTTGTGTAAATTATTCTAAGTATCAATAGGGTAATTAAATCATTGTCAGAAGGTTTAGTAAGCTCTTGTTTTAATTCTTTTGTTTTTGAACATTTGGTGGTTTCAGATACACATTGGCATCAACATCGGTGTGTTCCTATGGAGTGACAGTATTAAACAAAAATGGAGTTGTACAGTCATGCAGTCCAGATATTCCAAGCTCTATTGCTGATGTTGCTGTTTTTTTGTGGAGTGTGTTTTTGGCTGCCAGGGCTTTCAGAAATATGATAAGGCTGCTGACGGGTGCCTGTACACACTCCAAATAAAATACTGGTAGTGCCAACTCCAATACCAGCATACCTGGAGTTTTGGTCAGATTGGGTCTCTGTAGAGAGCCACAAAGGAAGAGGGTCCATTCGTGAAGCAGATTGTGGGTGGTGGATGCAGCAGGCATAGCTTTGGCAGGGCAGGGACTGGACCTGTTCTCTCCTCCTGAGATTGTCAACTTTCAGCTGCATGGCTGATGTACCCATAATTTTTCACAGCTTGATTTATAACTCTTTCAAGAACAGGGTGCATCTATAGAGCTGGCCAAATGCAGATATGGAGACTTTATTTGTGGGTTTGACAGAGGTTGTATTTTTATAACAATTTTTAAATTCCCAAATTTTACATCGCCAGACTGTTGTCATCTAGAATATTGTCTTTATTGTGCAACAGAACTAAGTAATTATTGGATTATGTTTTTACCTCAGAATTTTTGTAAGTAAACCCCTTAGACCAGCCCATTTCATCATATTTTGCCTCATGTTTCAATACCAAAACTACAGAAGACAGATTAAAAAAAACTCTCGTAATGATAGCTTCACTAAAATAAGTATAAATTTTACATGATTTATTTTATAGGATCATAGTAACCTTTGTTTTCTTGTACTCCATATCCTCAGATTTCAAACCATAAAAAAAGAAGACAGACCTAAAATCTCTCATCCCTTATTATCAACTGACAGTTTCAAAGCCTCAAGATCATCTCACCAAATTAATATTACTACTGTGGAGCTACTACATGAAAAAAGTAATCTTTTTGAATATACAAATTAACAAGTAACAACATGGCTTAACATCTGATTAAATTTGGAATCTTAGCCAAGGTTTTGCTATACTTAAAGTATCACTCTATTCCAATTGCAGGAATTATTTGAGTCAATTTTGCTAGATTAACAATATGACCTTCTCTCTCTGTCTCTCTCTCTCTGTCTCTCTCTCACACCCTCTCTCTCTCTCTCTCTCTCACACACACACACACACACCATATTTTAGAGACTGGGCTCTGAATATTCTCTCTAGGATTAATTCACAGTAATAAAGTTGATTATATACTTGGAGTCCTAATCCAATTAATTTAACTTTCTCTATATTGACTAATCTTCAGCACTCTATCTAATTTGTGCACTCTCTAGTAATAATATTAAGTCTAGAAAAGAAAGGAATTTGCAATTCACTATTATAGACAAGTGAGCTATTTATTCTTATGTTCAAGAATTAAATTAGAACCCAAATTTATATTTTTCTTCATGACCATGTAAATTTTATTAGTGAAAAGTAATACTATTTTTTCTCTCTCACTTATGAAGTCTAACCTTTATCATGTCAGGGCTATATCAGAAAAAAACCTCCTTCCTGAGATTTCATCAGGATTTTAAAGCTTTCACATTCATGTTCTTGAAGAGCATTTATTCTGATAACCCTGAATCTCTAATAGGGTAAAGGAAACAAAAATTTAAAATAGATACAACCACTGATTGGGCAAGAAAAATATAGATCTCTAAATAATATTTTTCTTTCTTTTCCTTAATTTGAAAAAGACTCATAGCTCTACCTTTTATTTCAAGTACACAAAGAATTCTTATCATTTAACAATAGACAGAAATATTTCAATAAATGATACAAAGATCTTTAATAAACATCTAACCAAAGGAGGATGTTATTGCATTGTTTTGTTTTGTTTGGGGCCATATCCAGTACTGACCAAGAATCCAGTTCTGTTAGTGAACTGGTATCATATACGTATATATTATATTATATATAAAATACCAGTTATTGAACCCTGGTTGGCTGTACATGAGGCAAGTACCCTACCTATCACTCTAACCCCAGCAAGTGTTTTTCCTTAACTTGATCTTGAAGAAGATGCAAAACAAATTTTATTGTAAAGGAAGAATACAAGCTAGATCAATTAGGGAAGATTGGTAATTTTTTTTTTATTTTGGGCCACACCTGGTGACACACAGGGGTTACTCCTGGCTTTGCGCTCAGAAGTAGATCCTGGCTTGGGGGAACAGCTGACACCAGGGGCTTGAACCGCTGTCCATAATGAGTCAACCATGTGCAAGGAAAAAACCCTACCACTGCGCCATCACTCCTGCCCTAGATTGGTGATTTAAAAAAAATGTAGTCATAAAGCCTGCTATTGTCAAGCATGGATAAAGAAAAATTGCTTTCTTCAGATTGCTTCCAGAAATGTCACAGAGCTAGTACATAGTGACAAGAAATATTACATAAAACATGCTCAACAGCTCATTGTCAAAGTTTAGATATGATGACAAACATTCTTACAACCTGACATCTTTAATACTTTCTTCTTAATAGTATAAAGTTGGAATTATATATCTGGTATGTAGGAATAATCCAGTTACCTAATGAAATCTCTATAAAAATACTTTGGGATATTTATTTATGAAAAGTAACATTTCTTTTACAACCATCAGGTTTGGCTTGATATTCATTTTATTTAATATTCTTACAGTCATTGATATTAAATAGAAACGTTTAACATATTTTGGAAATTCTGTTAATGACCTTATGTCAAAGAATTTTCCAGACTTGCTACTTCCAACTTTTCTTCAGAACTATACAGGAATTATCACTTTCCTTTTCCTAATAGCTCTATTACTCATTTAGCCTATCTTCTTTGCTCCTGATCTTTAAAATGCAGACAGCAGCACAAAAAGGTAAAAGAGTTACTGTATGTAAACCAATAAAAATAATATCTACTCCAGAGTTAAAAAGCTAAGATTTTCACATAAGATAGATTCCCCATGCAAAACACACACATATATACACACACAAACACACACACACACATTACACACTTTAAAAAGGCTAAAAGCAATTGTGTGCCTCTTTACATATAAGAAATAACAAATAAAATTATTATAATTAAGTTGACTTTAACTGTATTTCACAGTTCTGGTCCTCAAACAGGAGTACCATTAGCAGTATCACATGGTAAGACTTGAACTCAGATTAAAGTATCCCTCCCTTCTATTTTCCATTATAGTACATCTAGAATGGAACTCCAAGATTTTATATTTCTAAAACTTCTTATTCTCTTCTAGTAAATAATAAATATAGCTCCCAATCTATAATCACTTACTAAGTCTTGGAGCATGAGAAACTTCTGCCACTTCTCCAACTCTATTTCTTTGTATTTAAAATAAGCGCAAACATAGTCGAAACCTAACGGTATATGTTTAGGAGGAGAATTAGAGTAGAGGTCTGATGTGTGCCCCTACTAGATCATTTCTGTGATCTCTCTTATACACTAAGCTGTTGACTTTTCCCAACAGAATATTAAAACGTTGTCTTTCATTATCGGTTTTGGCTCAAGCCCAAAAGACTGAGTCAAAGATGAGATATGTCAAAGAATGCTCTCTCATTACAAGGAAGACTAGAACTGAGAACTTGTAAAGGAGATGACCAACATCTCTCTAGTATAACTACACAGATCATCCCTCTCTTAAAAATCTTAAATAGAAGAGTCAGAGCAATAGCACAGTGGGTAGGTCATTGTCTTGCACACAACAAAAACAGATTTGATCCTTAGCATTCCATATTGGTCCCCCAAGTGATACTGAGTGCAGATCCATAAGAGATTTGGTGGTTTTGGCCCCAAAACAAAGATAAATAAAGACTATTGGAAAGACCAAAGAGTAGTTATGAATGCCAGACTATATCTGATAATTCCTCAACATAGCTTAAATTTGGGGCACTAGAAAAATAAATTTCTGAGCTTTACAGATCCACTTCTAGGATGTTATTTCAAACCCCCCCTCATTATTTTTTCCTCCCGAGCCTCCTCAATATGAAGAGGGATATTATGATCCACTTATGATTTTCTTGTTAACATTTTTGCTTTAGTTCACTTTGTTGTAAGAATATAATATAGACATATACAAGATACAAATATGCACATATTTCATGTCTATGCTCTTGATAAGGTTTCTAGTAACAGCAGAATAAAAGTTAAAGTCTTAGAAACTTTAAACTAAAGTTATATATGCAAATGTTCACCATATAGGGGGTCAGTGACTAGTTTTCACATTTTTCAAGGGTCAGGTTTGAATGAAAAATATGTATATCCACATCTGCCATATTTAATGTCAATAGAGGACTAGTACAAAATTAAATATGCCTTTGGAGGTGATTTCCCTTGCCTCTTTCCTCTTTTTCTTCTGTTCAAAAGTAAAGTTAGAGGCTGGTTAAAGAGTGCCAGAAAAATAAGTTTAAGAGAAGCTAGCCCAATCCCACCTTTACTGTAGCTTCCAGTCTGCAGGTAAATAGCTTTAACCTTCAGGAACATTCTGAGTTGTCATTACTGCAAAAGGCAAGGTAATTCTGCTATTAAGATAAGATATTTGTTATAATTAAATGTACCAGAAGAATTATTATTTTTTAAGAATGCAGACTAATTAATGGATCTCCTCACAAATTCATCAAGAAGCAGTAAAATAACTCATTCACAAGAGAACATTTGATTGGGTACTTGTGTTGGGAATAGGCTCTTACTACAAGTTGCAAAAACAATGTACTAAAAACCCAATCATCTCTAAACGCTGATTATGTTAAAAGGAAAAGGAGGTTACATGCTATAGAAATGGGAATGGACAGCTAGAGGACAGATAGCTTCAAGAAGTTAGAAATGGTCTTAGGGATAGTTTTAGTTCCTCGTATATTAATTCAGTCTGTAATGTTCCATTCAATGGGCCCACTGCCCATGTTCTTTCCCTAGAAAGCTTAACCATTCTGACACGGCCCACTCAGGAAGTGCAAAAACCAAAAGGTGAATTGCACTCCTGAGAAGAAATTGTATTTTGCCACAAAAGCCCGCTTTGAGTAGTCACAAATCAACTGACCTCTTTGTATGGATCGTCTGGCCACAATTTCATACGCAACCGTGATAACTCACTCTTTCCCTTTAAGAAATCAGGCCTCAGTACTTTCTCCTTCAGACAAAGGAAAACAGTATCAGACTCCTGCTAAAAGCTCCCTCACTGACCAGTCTCTCTGACCTGCGCAATACTAGCACCAACAATGTTTTTCTCAATAATTCAAACTCAGGATGAAAGCAATTTTCAGTTTTCTACCCAAAACTCCAAAAACATCTTTCCTCTTCCCTGATAATTGCTAACTTGCTCAAGGAATTTCTCACTTTCCTAGATAATTATCTAGCTCCCTCTTCCTTACCCCAAACAAATACAAATTCCTTTCCATCCTCAGTACCTGGTTCTTTAATATGCAGAATTTTTGCTAGCCTTCTCTATTGTGCTACTCCAACCAGATCCCATTTTCTTTGATCCCCCAAGAAAACTACTTTGCATTCCAGAGTTTACTTTATAAGGCTCTCAGCTCAATGAATAAATGGGTCCTCGCTTCATCTGACGTGGATCCCCATGCATTGCATGTAGTAATTCATTTTTCTACAATAATATTTCCATTTCTTCAGTCTGCTCATGTCCCACTCTTTCCCCGTGGAAAGGTTTTGAAACCCACAAAGTTATATAGCTGTATGAAGACGCTAGCCGTCGGTAACACCATTTGTCTAGAATTAGGGTTTAACCCCCTTTTCTCTTCTTTGATGACTAATTCAGAATAGTCATGGCAGTTTTTATGATGGTGCCATTTAGAGGAATGTCTCTAAATAAAAGAAAAACTAAGCCTATAAGCTCCTAGGGTTTTTTTTTAATATATTTTTTTAAATATTCTTTTTTTTTTTTTTTTTGGTTTTTGGGCCACACCCGGTGACACTCAGGGGTTACTCCTGGCTATTCACTCAGAAGTCGCTCCTGGCAGTCACGGGGGACCATATGGGGAACCAGGGGATCGAACCGCGGTCCGTCCTAGGATAGCACAGGCACCTTATTTCCAGCACCACCGCCCGGCCCCTAAATATTCTTTAATTATGAGAACAAAGATGCAAAGAAAGAAAACAAGATAGGGTTACAGTGGAAGGAAAGTCACTCATAACATAATTCTCAGAAGAAGTCCCCTTGCTGATATGTTAACTTTGAATTTTCGGCCAACGAACATTAAGATAAATAAAACAGAATCCATGTACAAATACTTGAAAAAACAATTACAATTGTTTTTCAAGACCCCAAATTATAATATTATAATTATAATATTATATAATTATATACATTATAATGCTTCTTAATAGCACACAAGGCTATCTATAGCCATAAAACTTATGTAACTCCTTAAACATTAGAGTCATACTATTTTTTAACATTTCCATGTACATGCATATTAGTATAAGTTAACCTCAAAAATTTAAGTGTGTTTTTTGTAAGGATTAGAGTCAAAGGAGCACAATAAAAAACGGTGTTAGAGTGGCAATGTTGTTTGCATAGGCCCACCAAAATATGAGGGGCATGGAAAGAAATAACCTTGACCTAAATACATAGAGACCCTATCCCTGAAGTTTTCTGGCATAAGACCGACTCTAGGTTCCAGGCAAGCTAGATAGTCCAATCCAATACATTGTAGTGCCAACACACTTTTATTTTTTACACAGTCTCTGTTGTTGTTATCATGTTTCTGTATCAAAGATCCTTGAATCTGCATATGCTGCATTGAAGTCAGGTTGTGGAGCATCCTCCTGCCTCACCTCGTAATTAAAGGGCTATGCATGAAGCCCTATCCTGTAAGCAGGTCCTTGTTGTTGTTAATCTTCTCAGTGTTAAGGGAAGACTCTTCTGAGCAGTTCGATGTCTGAGCAGTGGTAGGGTCTTCCGTGATAGAGCATTGCTTCCTGGTGATGTTATAGAGAACTTGGATGTTACGTAGATGGCTTCCATCGTCAGAGTTGAATGGATATTTCCCTTTCTTCTGGGGCCTGTGCCAGGTCATTATGTCAGTGTTCAGGATATAAGGTCCCTTTACACTACATGATTTGTGTGTTCCAATCTCTATTAAATAAGATCTTATTTGTATGTATAGTATTTTCCCATTTTAATGTGCCTATGCAAAAAAGGAACAATGCCACGTGGTGTTATTGGCAAACATGGGGAGCACATGAACAAGTCCAACAAACTCAATGACATGGTTCAATGAAAAGCATTAACTGGGGGACTCTATCACCAGAATTGCTCATAGAACAACTCATAAAGAGAAGGAAAAAAGTGGTTAGAACCATCTCTGTCAAGAGAATATTTAGTAAGATTTACAGATGTCAAAGAAAAAATACATAGAATATTTGAAAGAAATTCGTGTTCATTGTATGTCTTTCGAAATAGTTTGGGGTTGTTAAACACAATGCATGGTATGATTAGGATTGTGAAGGACTGAAGTTAAAAAGAGTAATGTGGGCAGTGGCATTTAGAAGGTTAAGAGTAAAGGAGTAAAAATAAGCTTTATAGGGGAATGGGAAGGGGCAGAATACAAATAGACATTCTGGATAAACAAATAATAACATAAGGATTGGGAATATTCTTTGTTTGTTTGTTTGTTTTTTGGTTTTTGGGTCACACCCGGCAGTGCTCAGGGGTTACTCCTGGCTCCATGCTCAGAAATTGCTCCTGGCAGGCACGGGGGACCATATGGGGCACCGGGATTCGAACTGATGACCTTTTGCATGAAAGGCAAATGCCCCACCTCCATGCTATCTCCCGGGCCCCGGATTGGGAATATTCTTAATATAAGCAGTACGCGCGGGGGCATTAGGCCCCGCGCGGTTTCTACCACAGAAGGCCTGGAGGCCGGGGCCGAAGAGGGGACAGCTAGGCCCCAAGCGCACCCAAGTTAGAGAGCAGGTTGCCCGCATGGGTAGACCCAGCCTGCAACTCAAGACAGGATAGATAGAGAACCAGAAGACAGGGTAAGCCCAGCCCACACCCTACGCCCTTACCACCCTAGAGCTTGTGGAAGGGCGTGGAAAACTTGGGACCCCATCTAGGAGGGGACACCCCCCCCCGACACCCACCTGGTCTGGCCCCCTGGACTGCCACCCCAGAAGGCCTGGAGGCCGGGGGCCGAAGAGGGGAAAGCTAGGAGCCTATCAAGGCCCCCAGCGCACCCAAGTTAGACAGCAGGTCGCCCGCATGGGTAGACCCAGCCTGCAACTCAAGACAGGATAGATAGAGAACCAGAAGACAGGATAAGCCC
Source organism: Crocidura indochinensis (assembly GCA_004027635.1). Classification (NCBI taxonomy): domain Eukaryota; kingdom Metazoa; phylum Chordata; class Mammalia; order Eulipotyphla; family Soricidae; genus Crocidura; species Crocidura indochinensis. Next base: position 713 of record PVKC010025896.1, on the reverse strand, counting down.
GGCCAACATCCTACGCCCTTACCACCCCAGAGCTTGTGGAAGGGCGTGGAAAACTTGGGACCCCCCACACACACACACCTGGTCTGGCCCCCTGGGCTGCCACCCCAGAAAGCCTGTAGGCCGGGGGCCGAAGAGGGGAAGCAAGGAGCCTATCAAGGCCCCCAGCACACCCAAGTTAGACAGCAGGTCGTCCGCATGGGTAGACCCAGCCTGCAACTCAAGACAGGATAGATAGAGGACCAGAAGACAGGATACCCCGGCCCACACCCTACGCCCTTACCACCCCAGAGCTTGTGGAAGGGCGTGGAAAACTTGGGACCCCAACTAGGAGGGGACACCCCCCCGACACCCACCTGGTCTGGCCCCCTGGGCTGCCACCCAGAAGGCCTGGAGGCCGGGGTCAGAAGAGGGGACAGCTAGGAGCCTATCAAGGCCCTCAGCGCACCCAAGTTAGACAGCAGGTCGCCCGCATGGGTAGATCCAGTCTGCGACTCAAGACAGGATAGATAGAGAACCAGAAGACAGGGTAAGCCCGGCCCACACCCTACGCCCTTACCACCCCAGAGCTTGTGGAAGGGCGTGGAAAACTTGGGACCCCATCTAGGAGGGGACACCCCCCCACACCCACCTGGTCTGGCCCCCTGGGCTGCCACGCCAGAAGGCCTGGAGGCCGGGGCCGAAGAGGGGACAGCTAGGAGCCTATCAAGGCCCCC
>PVKC010025895.1:5676-16430 GCA_004027635.1 Crocidura indochinensis | reverse complement strand
ACACACACACACACACAAAAGAATAGTCCAAGATAAAGGTGGCAGGGCATGCAGGCCAGGTAGAAGACACATGAGCATCCTGTTCTTCAGATGTGTCTAGAGACGCAGAGAGGGTGGCAGAGAGTGATTGTGACAGGGTTTCCCTTCAGCCCTGCCCAAGATAGGGTGGTGACTGTGGAGAGATAGAGGTAGAGCGTGCCATGGGGCAGCAAAACTAGTAAGCAAAACTGGGAGGAGGGTAGGAACAGGGCTCCTCTTGCTATCTTCCTGCCTGTGGTTTATTTTCTTTTCCTTTGTGAGGGTTCTTTACTATTTTTAAACTTGAGCTAGACTGGGTCGAGGGCCATACTAACAGTGAGTGGAACTTATTCTGAGCTCTATGTTCAGGACTGACTCCTGATTTGTGCACAGATCTCACTCCTGGTTTTATGCTCAGGCCTCATTCCTAATTGTGCTCAGGTATTACTCCTGACTGCACTCAGGGATCACATCTGTTCAGGACCCACTCCTGACTCTGTGCTCAGGGGTCACTCCTGGCTCTGCTCAGTGGACCCTGCTCAGTGCTGAGGATCACTGGTGCTGGAAGCCTTGTGCCCTTCTGTGGACAATCCATATCCCATCAGCCTACTTCTCCAAGAAGCTCTACACTCTTGTCAGCTGGGTTGGTGCTGGCTGATGTCAGGGTCTGTGGGGTTGTGTTTGGGGGACAGTGAACCCCCTAACAGGACTCAACCTACTTTCTCCTTGGTGGGATATATGTTGATATATGGGTTGTCCACAGCCCCAAGGCCCAGCCTTTACTGGGCTTTGTCTTTGCCTCAGCCTTCGAGGCCCCACAGTCCCACTCCTGTAGGTATCACCCCAATCCCAAGGCCATGGGGGACCTGGAGGTTGTGTTTTCCTGCTCCATGGACCAAAAGTGGCAGGAGCACTGGGGAGGGGGCATGGAGGTCTCGGTTGTGATCCTGCTAATTGCTCATAGCAAGCTCTGGTGATTCGGGAAGGTGAGAAGCTGCAGATCAGTGTGGAGAAAGTGGTGGTGGGAGACCTAGTGGAGATAAAGGCTGGGGACCGAATCCCTGCAGACATCCGGATCATCTCTGCACAGAGCTGCAAGGTAGGCATGGACCGAGGTGTGGAGTGAAGGTACGTGTAGGTGTGGGTTGTAGGAGTAAGGCATGAAGCAGAGTGCAGGAGTTAAGTACAAGGGTGAGGCCTGGGACACAGTAGGGGCACATAGAAGGCCTTCTTATTCTGAGGGTTCACTCCGGAAAAGAGATAGGCCCTTTCCAGGGGGATTGCAGAATGATAGCACAGCGGGGTGGGTGTCTGCCTTACATGCAGCTGACTCAGGTTCAATCCCTGTATTCCATAGGTTCCCTTAAGCCTTCCAGGAATGATTCCTGAGTGAAGAGCTGGGAGTAACCCCTGAGTGCATCTGGATGTGATTCAAAAACCTAAAAGAAAAAGAGGAGAGAGATGGGGAGGGATGCCTTAACCAATCATGAGCTGCCTCTGCTGCACAAAAGCCCAGAGTCCCTTCTTAAAGAGGTCTTGGCATTTAGCTGAGCCTGTCCTTCTTCCCCCAGGTGGACAACTCGTCCCTCACGGGCGAGTCGGAGCCCCAAACACGAACACCTGAGTTCACACACGAGAACCCTCTGGAGACCCGCAATTTATGTTTCTTCTCTACCAACTGTGTGGAAGGTGTGTGGACTGAGGGGCACTCAGGGAAGGGGGTCCATTGCAGAGGAATCTGGGGGCAAGGTGACTCAGGAAGAAAGAGAGGGCAGTCCCCAAGGGCCCCATGTGGGAGACCTCAGCAGTCAGAGCAGAAAAGGAGGCCTGAGCTCATTAAGCTGGGCAACACCAGCCTGTGAAACAGCTCTAGCTGACAAACTGGGTTCTGAGCAGCCAGTCACCAGGCCCTCGAGCCCAGGACCTTTGTGCCACAAATGCAGGTTCTGCAGTTGGCGTTGTGGTTGCCACCGGAGATAACACCATCATGGGCCGCATCGCAATTCTGGCATCAGGGCTGAAGATGGGCAAGACACCCATCGCTGTGGAGATTGAGCACTTTATCCACCTCATCACAGGCGTGGCAGTCTTCCTAGGCATCTCATTCTTCATCCTCTCTCTCACCCTTGGCTACCACTGGCTGGAGGCAGTCATCTTTCTCATTGGCATCATCGTGGCCAACGTGCCTGAGGGGTTGCTGGCCACAGTCACTGTAAGTGGAGGTGGCTGCAGAGACTCAGCCTGGGAGAGGGAACCTAGAGTCCCATTTGGGGTAGCCTAGACTTTTTTGGGGGTGGGGGTTTACACCCGGCAGCACTCAGGGGCTACTCCTGGCTCTACACTCAGAAATCGCCCCTGGCAGGCACGGGGGACCATATGGGATGCCGGGATTCGAACCACCGTCCTTCTGCATGGAAGGCAAATGTCTTACCTCCATGCTATCTCGATGGCTCCAACCCAGGGGGCCTAGACTCTTGAAGCCCAGCATCCCTAGGGTGAGAGGTTCTCAGGGTCTTCGGCATAGACCAGCACAGGCTTTCTCTCCCTCTGGAGTTTTGGTTTTTTTGTTTTTTTTTTTTAATGTTTTTGTGTTTGGGGATAAATGCCAAGAAGTAATGTTGCTGGATCATATGAGTGTTGTATTTAAATTTTATTTTGAGAAATCTCCATATTACTTTTTTGTTTGTTTGTTTTTGTTTTTGGGTCACACTCGGCAGTGCTCAGGGGTTACTCCTGGCTCTATGCTCAGAAATCTCTCCTGGCCGGCTCGGGGGACCATATGGGATGCTGGGATTTGAATCAATGACCTTCTGCATAAAACAGAAATTGCTCCTGGCAGGCACGGGGGACCATATGGGGCACCGGGATTCGAACTGATGACCTTTTGCATGAAAGGCAAATGCCTTACCTCCATGCTATCTCCCGGGCCCCCCCTCTGGAGTTTTTGATGTGGACAATACAGTTGGCCTCAGCGCTTGTCCTAGGTGTGAACTAGCCAAATCATAGAATTACCCAGGAGCCCTCTAAGCTCTGTCCTTGGCCACACACTCCTTTCAGCATCTCCTCATTATCTTTGGGGAACTTAGAACACCAAAGGTCATGGAACAGTTCCTATCCTCTTGCCCTCCCTTCACCCCAGGTGTGTCTGACGCTGACCGCCAAGCGCATGGCCCGCAAGAACTGCCTAGTGAAGAACCTGGAGGCGGTGGAGACCTTGGGCTCCACATCCACCATCTGCTCAGACAAGACGGGAACCCTCACCCAGAACCGCATGACTGTGGCCCACTTGTGGTTCGACATGACTGTGTACACGGCTGACACTAATGAGAACCAGATTGGTAAGGAGTGGTCAGAAGTGCAGGAGGAGGGATCTAGAACACAGGGGTGGGGCCAGAGGTACAGGAAGGAGGAGTCAAGGGCCCAGGGTAGGAGCCAGAGACCTAGGGGTGGGACCAGGGTCACAGAAGGGCGGAGCCAAGGGCGTGGGTGGGCCAAACATACAGGTAGGAGGAGCCAAAGGCAGGGGCCAAATGCAGGGGAAGAGTGAAGGAGCACTGCCAAGCAGAAATGGACCTCATGTTCAGGCCTTCAAAAAGTCTGGCAAGCTCCTCGTAGGGGGGTAGAGGTTGGTTTATGATTCTATGGGGTGCAGTGCTAAGCTGGACAGGCTCCCTCTTCATCCAACTTCCTCTGCCTTCCTAGAGAACACTTTTGACGGGAAGTCTGAGACCTGGAAAATCCTTTCCCGAGTTGCTGGGCTGTGCAATCGGGCCAACTTCAAGCCCAACCAGGAGAAAATTCCCATCTCACAGGTTCCACCTTTGCCCCGCATTCCTTCATTAGTCCCTGCTCCCCTGCTGCCCCAAGTCCTGCCCTAGGCTCACCATGTACATACCCCCTTTGCTAGCGGGACACAGCAGGCGATGCCTCTGAGTCAGCATTGCTTAAGTTCATCGAGCAGACCTGCGGCTCTGTGCAGAATATGAGGGAGCAGAACCCCAAGGTGGCTGAGATCCCTTTCAACTCCACCAACAAGTACCAGGTGCCTGGACTGGGGAATGAGAGGCAGGGTGGCCGCGGGCAGGTGGGGCTGATGGCTGGCTTGCAAGCAGGACTCAGCTGGCTCCAGCCTCCACCCAACCTTGATGCTACCTTCCCAGATCTCTATCCACATTCCTGAGAATCAACCCACATCCTTCATCCTGCTGATGAAGGGGGCCCCGGAGAGAATCCTGGAAAGATGTTCCAGTTACCTGCTCCACGGGAAGGAGTATCCCATGGACAGCACGATGCAGGATGCCTTCCAGAAGGCATACCAGGACCTGGGTGGCTTGGGAGAACGTGTGCTGGGTGAGGTGTGGGGCCAGGGCAGGGACTAGTGCTGTGACAGGTGGGAGGTGTGCGTGGGAACAGAGCAGTCCCACCACACCCCAGTCCAGTCTTGGGGAACTGTTTGCTCCACTGTCTTAGGATTCTGCTTCCTCAACTTGCCCAACTCCTTCAGAGAGGGTTTTGAATTCAACACAGAGGAAATCAACTTCCCCACAAAGAATCTGTGCTTCGTGGGCCTCATGTCCATGATCGACCCTCCCCGGGCAGCCGTGCCCGACGCCGTGGGCAAATGCCGCAGCGCAGGCATCAAAGTAGGGTTCTCTGCATGTCGGCTGAACTATGCCTCACACACCTGCACAGAAGGCAGGACCGCCCCTTCTGCAAATGTAGTCACTACACTGTTTCCCTGCTATCTACCCACCCAGGTGATCATGGTGACTGGCGACCACCCCATCACAGCCAAAGCCATTGCCAAGGGTGTGGGCATCATCTCCAAGGGCAATGAGACAGTGGAGGACATTGCGGCTAGGCTCAACATCCCTGTGAGCCAGGTTAACCCCAGGTGAGATTCAGCAGCCCTGCCCAGCCCATTCCTAGTATGTGGCCTTACCTTGGGTGAGGTCCATGTAGTCAGAGGCAAGATCTGAGCTGGAAGAGGTGGGACCTGAACTGGAGGAGGCAGAGCCCCAGAGGTGATGCTGAGCCAGAGGCAGGGCCATGATTACAGGAGGCAGAGCCCCAGTAGGCAGATAGGAGCTGGGAGGTGGGGCCCGGTGCTGAATAGCACCTGCTTATCAGTGAGGCCAAGGTGTGTGTGATCCACGGCTCTGACCTGAAGGACATGGACTCCACGAAGCTGGATGAGATTCTGCACAACCACCCAGAGATTGTCTTTGCCCGCACATCCCCACAGCAGAAGCTCATCATCGTGGAGGGCTGCCAGCGGCAGGTGGGCACAGGAGGCTCGCCCTAGGAGGGCAGGGAAGGTTCAGGGAGCCACTCTGATCCTCACCCCCTGGCCCTTTTTGCAGGGGGCCATAGTGGCTGTGACGGGGGATGGCGTAAACGATTCCCCCGCACTGAAAAAGGCTGACATTGGCATTGCCATGGGCATCGCAGGATCAGATGTGTCCAAGCAGGCAGCCGATATGATCTTGCTGGATGACAACTTTGCATCCATTGTCACAGGCGTGGAGGAGGGTGAGGAGATAGGTGTGGGGGGCTGTTCCTGGGAGTGGGTGAAGCTGAGGTGTAGCTTAGGGGTTTGGGCTATGGTGGGATGGAAGTATCTCTGCAGAAGCTGGATTTGGAGTCCTCAGCACTATTCGCAGCAGGAATACCTGCCCTCCCCACAGGCCGCCTCATCTTCGACAACCTGAAGAAGTCTATTGCATACACGCTGACCAGCAACATCCCTGAGATTACTCCCTTCCTGTTCTTCATCATCCTCAGCATCCCACTGCCGCTTGGCACCATCACCATCCTCTGCATAGACCTGGGCACGGACATGGTGAGACCGGGTTGGGGGCCACTAGGTGGGATGTTTGTAGAGGAGAGGCAGGCACCATGCCAGACTCTGCCTCTCTTCCAGCTCCCAGCCATCTCCCTGGCCTATGAGTCTGCTGAGAGTGACATCATGAAGCGGGCACCCCGAAATGCTCTCACAGACAAGCTGGTGAACCAGAGACTAATTTCCATGGCTTATGGGCAGATCGGTGAGTGCCAGTGGGGATTCACAGCCAGGATAGGGCTGGGGTCTCAGTTTCGTGGCAGAGAATGGGCAGCTCATTCCAGGGATGTAGATGCCTTAGAACTCTCCCCTAGTTCAATGGACCCTAGTCAAACCCACCTGGCTCCTCCCCATCTTGCTCTGAGAAAGGGGCCCTGGGGATCTTGATGACATGGGACTCCCAGGGATGATCCAGGCCATGGCAGGATTCTTCACCTATTCCGTGATCTTGGCTGAGAACGGCTTTAAGCCCTTGGACCTGCTGGGCCTCCGTCTCACCTGGGATAACCGATACGTCAGTGACCTGGAAGACAGCTATGGGCAGCAGTGGGTGCGTGGCAGGGACAGAGGTGTGTGGGCAGTGGAGGGGGCTGTGGATACTGGTATATCTCCCCCTTCCTCTTGTCCCCGCTGTTCCCCATCTGCTCTGTCCTCTCCAGGTCTCTGCATCTCCTCTGATCTGAGCCTCTGAGGTTCTCAGGTCTGAATCTCTAGTCTGAACCTCTGTTCTGTTCTGAGTCTGCTCTCTACTCTCTGAGTCCCTGAGTCCCTGTTGTCCTTGGGCAGACCCTGCCCACCCTGAGTGCCTATAGTGCTCACTCCAGCCTCCCTGCAAACTTGGTCACCTCTGCACTTGGTCCTCCACTCTCTTCCTGCCCCATGGTGCTGCCCTCCTTCTCCTTTTCTCCCTTCTCCTCCTCCTTCCCCAAATGCACAGGACAAAGAGGAGAACAGGTGAAGAGCAGGAGAACAGAGGGAGAAATGAGCCACTGTAACCTGCTCTGTGCCCACAGACCTATGAACAGAGGAAGGTGGTGGAGTTTACCTGCCACACAGCCTTCTTCGTCAGCATTGTGGTGGTGCAGTGGGCTGACCTCATCATCTGCAAGACGCGTCGAAACTCTGTGTTCCAGCAGGGCATGAAGTAAGTCCAGCTATCCCCATGCCCAGTGGCTGTTCCCCTGCCCGCTCCTGTCCCCATTTGCCCATACCTGAGTCCTGCTGGGCCATGGCCTCATAGGCCCCTTTCGCTGCAGAAACAAAATCTTGATCGTGGCCCTCCTGGAGGAGACAGCCCTGGCCTGCTTCCTGTCCTACACACCTGGAATGGACAAAGCCCTTCGCATGTACCCTCTCAAGTGAGTCAACTGTGCAGGGCAGGTGCAGAGTGGAGGAGAGTCATGGGGTACAGGGCCTGAGCATTAAGGAGCTTAAAGGCTGGCCTCTGCCCTTTAGGGCCCAGCAGGGTGGAGGTGGCTGTGACCACCCAAGCATGAGGCCTGGGATGACAGCACTGCCCAGCAGTGGTGCCCATGGCTTCTCCTGTCTGTGCAGCATTGGCCTTCCCCTCACTACTTCCTCTGCCCCCAGGGCCCTGTGGTGGCTTTGCTCTGTCCCCTACAGCGTCATCATCTTCAGCTATGATGAAATGAGGAAGTTCATCATCAGGAATTTTCCTGGCTGTGAGGCACCCTGCCTACCCCACAGTCCCCCATATCCAGACCTGTCCTGAGACCCGCTGGCTTCTGTCATGTCCATGTCCCCAAGGGTCACATGGGCTGATCTTTACCCCCCACTAGCATGCTCCCATCTATAGGCTGGCTAGAAAGGAGGGATCCCACTCACTGCTTTACTGTCCTCTCCCTTATCCCTTCCCTCCCCCATACATCACACCCACTTTACCCCTCCCCACAATCCCTTTCCCCATACCCTCCCCACTTTACTCCTTCCCTACAACTCTCCTTCATAACCCTCCCCACTTTACCCACCCCCTCTACACCCTTCCCCTGCAACCCTTATTCCCCTCCCTGTAAATCATAAATCGCTTCCCACACATCCCTTCTCCCAGTGCCTCTCCCCACCCCCTTCCCCAGGCTGAGCCTCTGTCCCCCAAGACTGGGTAAAGAGGGAGACCCATCTACTGTCTCATGCCCCTCCTCCCTTCATCCTCTACAGACCCATTATCCTGAGCTCCTGTGCCTCTCCCTACCCCTATTTCTCAAGCTGAGCCTTGTAGCCCCCAGACTGGGTGGAGAGGGAGATCCTATCACTGCTCATGCCCCTCCATAATACCTCTACCCTGTACCCCTCCCCCAACCCTTTCCCCTGTTTTCCCATGAGCCCCTTCTCCAGTCTGAGTCCCTGTCCCCAGGCTGGCTGGAGAAGGAGACATACTACTGAACACAGGTTGGCACAGAATCCAGGGAGCAGCAGCGACCTGAGTGGACTGGTTAGGAGACGCTGCCATGGGTGGCCTCAGGACCCCATCCTGTGGGGAGTCACAGAGTAAACATAACAGAACTCCAGAGCACTATGTGTTTTGTCTGGGGGGCCTGGGCATGACCCCAGTCCATATAAGGGGTTGTTCCTGGGATCAGCATCAGAGTGTCCATGAGCAGTGGAGGGCACACAGGACAGTGAGCACATCAGTGGAAGAGAGCAGGGTACCCCTAGTACAGAAACTCTGGGGTTCTTGGGGATAAGTTCCCAGAGCTGGGAAGTCCTGGGGGGCCCAGGGCTGGCCCTAGAAGGAGGAACCAGTGTCAGTGGGGGCTGAGGCAGCTGCTCCCCAGAGGTCCCTTGGGGACAGACCGGTGGCAGGCTGGGGTCCTTCCCGTTGCTGACAAGGCTGAACTAGACCCCGAGGTTGAGCCGAGGGAGAGGGAGCAAGTGTGGGACTCTAGAAACAAGGAGCTCAGCCAGGTCATCCGATCTGGGGCCCCAGGGGCTGAGAGGGATGGGCCTGGGGGAAGGGAACCAGCAGGCCTGTGGAGCAGGCAGTGGGCAGTGAGCAGCATAGGGAGAGGTGGGCCATGCACAGGGGTGTAGGGGAGGGGTGGGCCATGGACAGGGGTGTAGGGAAGGAGGAAGCCATGTGCTAGGGGAAGAGGGGGCCTTGGGCTGGGGTGTAGGGGAGAAGTGGGCCGTGTACAAAGATGTAGGGGAGAAGTGGACCATGAACTGAGGGCTGATGGGCACTGTGGCAGCCTCCAGTATCATCATCTGCTTACCTGGGGCAAACAGGCACCTACAACTCAGCCTCCCTCCCAATCCCATTCCCCCTGACCTCGTGCCTTGGTTTACCTGTGGAGTCCAGGGAGACCTGTCCTCCCAGAGCTGAGCTCAGACTCCATGGAGCACGTGTCATGTGGCTCCTCCCACCAACCCTGAGATCCAGGAGGACTGACCAAAGCCCTCTGCACCTCTGCATTTGTGCAGGCCGCCACCTAGAGCCCATGAACACGTGTCTTCAGGGGCCACTCCCAGCTGGCCCACTGCCTGATGCCCGACAGTCCGAAAGTAGTCAAGGAGGCTAGGACGCAGGACCTGGCCCAGGCCCAGTGGAAGGCAGCCGTGGATTTATGGAGGGGTGTGTGTAGTTGGGAGGGGGGCTCAGCCCTTCGGTCTTGGTCCTACTCAGGCCCCTCAGAGCTTCAATGTTGGGCAGCTCTGTGGCCTCTGACCCAGCCTGGCTGGCTCCCTCAACCTCCCCCACACACCCAGATTCACTTACCTCCAGCTCATCTGCTCTTATTTTTAGTGTCGGCCTTTTCCTTTCTTAATATGGCGATGAGGACCTGAGATAGGGGTGAAGCGAATGGGGGAGGGCCGTGAGAGGGGAGCGGCCAGGCCTGGCTGGGTGTCCTGGCCCCTGAGGCTCCAGTTCTGTCCCCCCTCCCCACAGCCTGGGGACATATTTAGCCAGGCCAGATGGAGCCAGGGCGCGCTCCAGAGGGCAGCTCAGGTTCCTCCCACTCTGTTCACCCTCATCCCCCTGGCTGTGGGCACTTCTGCTTCTGAAGACCTGCCGTGCCCTGTGCCCTCGGCTTTGGAGACTGATGCTCCCCGACTCAGAGCTCCCTCTGGGTCTCCCCACACACAGCACCACAGGAATGGGAAACAGACTGAGGTTCTCGCTGCTGCTGCTCCTACTTCTGGGGTCCCCCAAGACAGAAGTGCAGGGCGAGGAGGGGCTGGACTTCCCAGCCTATGATGGGGTGGACCGCGTGGTCAATGTCAACAGCAAGAACTACAAGAGTGTGTTTAAGAAGTATGAGGTGCTGGCGCTGCTCTACCACGAGCCCCCTGAGGGTGACAAGGCTTCCCAGAGACAATTCGAGATGGAGGAGCTGATCTTGGAGGTGAGGCACCTGGCTCAGGCCTCATCCCATCCAGACTCCCGGAGGCAGGATGTGCCTTCTTTCCACACCTCAGGGAACTGGGAACCAGGTCACAGAGATTAGAAGGGGCTGATGAGGAAATGGAAAGTTACGGGCAGAAGGACACAGCAAGTGCCCTTCTCCCACAAACATTTAGGGACTGCCCCATTGCTGTACCCCAAAGTTCAGGGGGGTGAAGGAACCTATTTTTCAGTAAAAACTTCTTATCCAAGCAGTTGTCAGGGAGCAGGTGTTGAGGGGCAGCCCTAGCCCTGTTTACTTATTTATTTTTTGGCTTGGGGATCACACCCAGAGACGCACAGGGCTTACTCCTGGCTCTGTACTCAGGAGTTATTCCTGGCAAGGTTTAGGGAACCATATAGGGTGTCAGGGATTGAATTTGGGTCAACCTCATGCAAAGTAAGTGCCCTCCCCGACAGTCCTCACTCTCTATTCCTGCCTCTCCAGCACCATTCCCCGGCATCCTGGCGTGTGTGTGTGTGTGTGTGGGGGGG
>PVKC010025894.1:0-16312 GCA_004027635.1 Crocidura indochinensis | reverse complement strand
AAAAAAAAAAAAAAAGATAGTTTTAAGATGTATCTAAGAACCAAATCAGGAGAAGAATATGAAGGACCAACAGAAAGCAAGGCAAGTAATTCAAGATAACCAGAAGCCTTTGTGTTTAGGTTGGCCCTCACCTTCAGAGTTAGCATTTCTTGATTTCACAGTGTAATGCTCATATATGTCAGGTAATACTAATCCAATTTCATATTATTAAAATTAACAACTTTATATTTCAAAAAAGTAACTGAGACATAGTTGGATTTAAAGTGTGTGTGTGTGTGTGTGTGTGTGTGTGTGTGTGTGTGTGTGTGTGTGTTTGTATTTTTCAATTTTGCTCTGTTTTGGGGCTATATCCAACAGTTGTCAAGGCTTACTCTTGGCTCTGTTCTCAGGGGATTACTCTTGTTGGTGCTTGGGGGCCCATATAGTGTTCCAGGGATTGAACCTGGGTCAGCCATGTACAAGCCAAGTGTCCTACTTGCTATATTATCACTCTGGACCCTTAAATGATTGTTTTAAATAACTAAGCAGTAAATAAAAATAGAAACAACTGTTCAGGGACATAGTAAAAGGTCTTAATATAATAATAAAAGAAGATAGGGAATATAGAATAACCAACCCCAAAACTTAATACCTTGAAATTTAACAATGCTTTTTGTTTGTGGCTCACATCTCCAAGTAAATACTTCACTTTAGTCTTTGGCATTTTTCCCTTCTAAACTAAAAAGCCTTTCATCTTGTATTTTTATCCAGCTATCTCTTTCTTTATACATGTAGGTTTTTTTTTTTCCAAAACCTATTTAGCTAATCTTTTAATTACCCAAAGTTGATCAAGATCTGACATGATTTTCATTTTACAAAGGCACTAGTAAAAACAGATTTTGGATTTAGATAACAAATCACTTGACTAAACAAAATAATTCCCAGGGTCTTTCTACTTTACAGATAAATTTTATTTACCAGCAAACTGTTACTTCTCTGTGTCTGTTTGTCTTGTCTCTCATTCTCTCCATCATCTTCCTCATTATCTATGAATAAAATATTTTACTTAAAAAAAAAAACGATGGTTGTGATTGCATAGAGTACCACACATAATTTTAGAGTTTTCTTCCAGGTTACCCACAAACAAAAGATTGAGTCTCTATTAATTGAACAGGGCCTTTTTTTTTTTATAACCAAAAAATTCCAATGACCCATCTCACTCCAGAAAAAAATACTGCTCCCTGACTCTGTTGTCTTCTTTTACAGCAAGGTTCCTATGAAATATAGCTTCTTGAAATTGTGATTCGTTTTGTAAATAAGCCTTGCTTGGATTTCACTCCCATCAAATTCATTCCCCAGGCATATCTGTGTTCTAAGCCTCAGCTTACTGCTGAATCCTTAAAGGAACTTTCAGTCATCTTTCTGTTTCTGACTATCCCAGGTCGATAAGTTTAATAGTAAATCCAGCTCTGTGAAACAGTTAACAGCTTAACAATAACACACAACCCTCAAACCAACTGTGAAACAGTTTACTATTAGTTGATGCAGTGTCTCCAGGTCTGATGACCTTTCCTTCTGTTGCCTATGGCAGCTCCTTCTCATCTTCTGGCAGCAACTAAAACTGATAAATGAGCCAGAGGATCTTGACTGGGAGTGGAGAGAGCACTGGAATTTGGTTTTTCTTCAAAGAAGAATTAGATATTAATTTCCAAATTAGATCTCAGGACACCTTGTGACAAATGGTAACATGTAGAGCAGGGGTCTCAAACTCGCGTCCCGTGGGCCATTTGGGGCCCTCCATATAACATTTTGTGCCCCTTGGCCTACCTTCAATGCAATAAAAATCACATTGGCAAGAAAAATATCGCATTAAACATTCACATAACCTGAGCAGTTCCGTTCGGGGTATGTTTAATGTGATTTTTTGCGATTTCTTTTTCTTACTAATGCGATTTTTTATTGCGAATATTCGGTAAGCGAAATCCCTTATGTGGCCCTGCCTCATCCCGACTTTGCCTCCTGCGGCCCCCCGGTAAATTGAGTTTGAGACCCCTGATGTAGCGTCTCCATTATCACAGCCCTTTGGAACAGAAAGATCTCTCCAGATTGATCTCTGTTTTTCTTTTCCACTTTTCACTTTTGCCATGGTTTCAGCATTTTTACCATACTGTTATTTTCACAAAATAGATGGGCTTCTCAAACAGGCACAGGGTTTCCACCAGGAAAAGTAAATACTGTCATTTAGCAAACTGCCCAGCAGAGGTCTCTGAACTTCATGTTTTATTATAAGAGACACAGTAGACTTAAACCCAGTTCTTTGCAAGACAAATCTAGTAAACTTGTTTTGTTGTTCTTGTTGGTAATTGTTTTTACTATATGTCAGGATCCAATCTTACTTAAAGAGTTACTTAAAGATGCTAAGACATCTGTTTTTAGTTTCCGCTAACTATATTAAAAACTTGCTTACTATTGATTTGTGCAGTATAAAAAGAAAGAAATTTATATGAAACAAAAGTCAAAATAGCTATCAACATTTCACCATATAACAAACTTGGGAAAAGCATTAGTTTGGTATCATGAATATCAGTTTCTATATTTTGTTTTACCAGCAATGACATCTACATTGCTCCTTCAGGAGTGCAAAAGGAACGAATTCAGGTATGATAAAGAGATAAATGGACTCTTTATATTCTTTCTTGTTTTTAATTTATTTTGTTCTTGTTGTTGTTTTTCTTTGGGCCACACCCAGAGATGCTCAGGCTTACTGCTGGCCCTGTGATCAGGGATTGCTTTGGAAGGCTCAAGGGAATCTGGGTCAGCCATATGCAAATCAAATGCCCTTCTTGCTATACTATCTCTTCTAGCCCCTAAGAGGATTCTTTTTAAACCTAAATTGCTGTCTGACCTCTCAGTTATTGTTTTGTAAAATGAAATAAATTTTGAATGAGATGTTAGTTTTAAAGGTTTATTATTGCTGGGATGATTTAAATAAATTCTTGTGGATAATTTTTCTTTGGATTTTTAGTAAGAATATTCTTGGTAAAATACTTCATGTAACCAGTATGTCTTGAAATCTTATTCACCCTCTAGAGGGCAAAAGTGAGCAATACAGTATTAATTCATAATAAATAGTGATCAGAACTAAATTAATATAACACCATCTTTATCATCTTGCTAGTAGAGTAATCAGTCTCAAATGAACCAAACTGATCATATTTACTAACAGTAAGCCTCTTCCAGCTTTGTGGTTTTTTGTTTGGTTTTAGGGCCACACCTAGTAATGCCTAGGACTGACTCCTGTTGGGATCACTCCTTTTCGGCTCAGGGGAATTTCTGTGGTGTCAGGGATTAAACCAAGATTGGTCAAGTAGGGCCCGGAGAGATAGCACAGTGGCGTTTGACTTGCAAGCAGCCGATCCAGGACCAAAGGTGGTTGGTTCGAATCCCAGTGTCCCATATGGTTCCCCGTGCCTGCCAGGAGCTATTTCTGAGCAGACAGCCAGGAGTAACCCCTGAGCACCGCCGGGTGTGGCCCAAAAAACAAAACAAAACAAACAAAAAAAAAGCATTAAAGCATTAGGGGCCGGGCGGTGGCGCTGGAGGTAAGGTGCCTGCCTTGCCTGCACTAGCCTAGGACAGACTGCAGTTCGAGACCCCGGTTTCCCCCAAGCCAGGAGCGACTTCTGAGCGCATAGCCAGGAGTAACCCCTGAGCGTCACTGGGTGTGGCCCAAAAAACAAAAAAACAAACAAACAAAAAGATTGGGCAAGTACATTAACATGATGTGCAGACCATATATTATAAATTTTTATGTCAGCTTTTACTTCAAATTCTAATGGAGACTTTTCTTGAATAATCTGTAATATAAAACATTGTTTATTTCTGAAAAATGGCTAAAGAATTTTGAGAATTGAAATATGTATGAATTTAAGATACCTACACAAATGTATGCATATTTTAAATCCTCTTATATGCATATATGTGTATACATGCATATATATGTATCTAAAACACTACTTTGTGTGACAGTCCTAATAGGTATTCTGTAAAATTGTTTTCTCCCTCTAAATAGCCTGAAGACATGTTTGTTTGTGACATAAATGAAAAGGACATAAGTGGGCCTCCCCCATCTAAGATGCTGAAAAAAAGCCAGTGTACACCTCTTTTTATGAATGCCTACATAATGAGAGGTAAGCGTATGGATGGATTCAGCATAAAGAAGATTGGCAGAGTAACTTCTGTCAATAATGATAATTATTATTACGTAATTCATGTTTCTTTAAAGCTTGCGTATAAGACCTTTGAATCTGTTTACTCGTTCAGCCCTCACGTCTTTCACAAGGCAAGTCAAACATCAGTCCTTCCATTTTCCTTTATTGGTTTTGTGCCCGGAATTACACCAAACAGGGCTAGAATTCTGTCCCAGGGCTTCAGACATGCACTGTATGTATATGTGCTCTGCCCTTGAGCCTCATCACTGCATTTTCTTTGTGAAAGAGAGCAGAGGCTGGGAGAAAATTCCATTTCAGTTTAGAGATACACCTCTGAAAATTTAGAATAAAAGTAAATGAAATTACAAATGAGGGAAAATTATGCCCTTAATTTCAGGGGGAGGTATTCCTCTCTTGGAAAATGTTACTATGTAAGTAGAAGTCATTTTAATTTATAGCAAACCTAGAAAGGTGAAATTTGGAGACCTTTGTGAAAATAGACAATTTTAAATGAAGTACTGACTGCCAAATTAATCAAATCTTTAGAGCCATGTTTGTAGTGATTTGTTTAGTATTCAAGTCAACATTAAGTAAGAATCATGCTATTGTTTGCCATTCCGGACCTTATCATCTATTACTAAAAAAAAAAAAAAGATAATTAACAGATTATAACATCATAAAGCTCAGTGAGTCTGCAATTGCAAAACTGTACTTTATAACATACAAATCATTTTGAGGTAAACCCATGGTGTCTATACCTTAAAATCCCTGCTACTCTATTATGTTAATGCATCAACTGAGCTATGGAGCCTAACTTAGTGATTAAGGATCAGATTGGCCTGAGTTCAAATTCAAGTTCTTCCTCTACTACCCGTGAACCATGGGCCAGTATTTAACAACTCTAAGTCTCCAGTTCCTTAATCACTGACTGGTAAAAATAGAATTTACTTTCACGTTGGTTGTGATGATGCACAGAAAAGGCCAAATATAAAGGGGTTACATGGTGTCTGGCTCAAAGGAATCCTTCATTAAAGAACAGTATTGTACTGACAATCTCCATAGTTCAAACTCTACTTCATACCATTGGAAAGCTACTTCTTGAGCATATAAATCATGTGTTATCCTGATGCTGGGTAAATTTTTTCAATTTTTTTTTCCTTTCTAACCCTTTATGAATGTCTTTTTTCCCTTCCTTCCCCAATGCTCACTAACAACTTCTTATTCCAGGCCAAGAAAGGAAATTCAAAAACATATATATACTCATATATATATATGTATATGTGTGTATGTATATACATTTGTAGACATATGCTAGGTTTTTTTTTTCTCTAAAAGGTTTAATTGATTTTTTGCCAAGTACTTGCCTTTCTTTTTTCCTCCAGGCGCAGGGGCAGTGATTCACACCCACTCTAAAGCAGCTGTCATGGCCACCCTTCTCTTCCCAGGACGGGAGTTTAAAATCACACATCAAGAGATGATAAAAGGAATAAAGAAGTGTCTCTCGGGAGGATATTACAGGTGTATTTCTCTATTTTGTTCTAGTAATTTGAAAAGTATTTTTTCTTCTTTTAATAAACAGTAAACTGAGCTTTCTTCCAACTTTTAGTGAGTTTTTAAGGTATCTCTGTTAAATAAAACCTCACTTTATAGGATACTTCCAGATCTAGTCTCTGTGACACAAGTTAGATGCCTTCCCCAGCCCAAAGCAACATGAAGAATGAGTGGTTTGAGAAAATTGGGAGGTTTTAATAGAGAATTGTATGTTTAATGTATAATATATACTTATAGAAAATTATATATGTATTATTGGAAGGAATTATGTTCCTAGATTAAAGAATCTGACACAGTATCTCCTCACCTTCACTCTGTCTTCAAGAAGTCTTAGCACTGTCTTTAAATGCATGCTTTTGTTTTTATCTAATTTAATATTTCCTCAATGTGTGCATATGTGTGCAAACATCTATAATTATTTTAATAAAGTAGATCTGTAATTTTTTGCAGTAGAAAGTGGCCTACTTAGGCGAAAAGACCTTTTAGATAAAAATCAAATAGTTTCTCTAGCCCACAGAAATGTAGTAATTATTTGTAAATTTGGAATATGTCGTCATGAAGAAACATGTTTCCAGTGCTCAGGCATAAGCTAAACACATCTTATTCCAGGGCCTTCACCCTCTTCATTCCTACCAGCCTAATTCTCCTTTTCTGAAGTGTTTTTTATAGTAGTACCATACTATTACTGCATAGCATGTTTAAACTAGCATACTGACAAATCGATTTTATATTAATTAATATTGTCTGCTTAAAGCATTTCTCGGCACCGTGAAACACCTGTTTACAAAAGTTAATTCTTTTAATGATGACTATTCATCCTGAAGAAGCATTGCCCTGCCTTGCCTTTTTCATATCTGTGATTTAGAAGAGAAAGATTTGTGTGTTGTCAGCCTCATTAACATTGGTTTGCTTTGATGATAAAACTAGGTTTGGGGCCGGAGTGATGGCACAGTGGTAGGGCATTTGCCTTGCACATGGCTGATCCAGGACGGACCATGGTTCAATTCCCCAGCATCCCATGTGGTCCCACAAGCTGGGAGTGATTTCTGAGTGCATAGCCAGGAGTAACTCCTGAGTGTCACAGGGTGTGCCCCAAAATAAAAATAAATAAATAAAACTAGGTTAGAAGAACATGTGAGAAGGTTTGTAAATGAAGAAAGGCTCAATAAAAGGCAGTTGGAAAGTTTTGGAAGAGGATGATGAATGTAAGGATGCCATTTATTATGTAACATACACTATGCATTTTATATCTGTTTTGAACATTTGAAATTGTTGGTTTTGGAGTCACACCTGACTTCCTTCTAGCTCCCAGGGATGCTCAGAGCACTATAGGTGGCACCCAAGAGTGAACCAGGGTCTAGTACATTCAAATCAGGCTTCTTACACCTTGTACTATCTCTCCAGCCTCAAATGTTTGACAGCTTTAAGAATGCAACCCCTGAGGCTAGAGATAGACAGCATGTAGGATGCTTGCAAGGGACCAATCTTGGGTTTGATCCCTGGCACTGCCAGGACTAATTCCCTGAACACAGAGCCAGGAGTAACCTGTAAGCATTGCTTTTGTGTGCCCTTCAAACAAAATAAAATTAAAAGAATACAACCATGACCCCTAGTCCACGATGTACTTGCGATGCTTGTAATATAGGGCTACTTCCAGCAGTGTTCAGAGACCATATGGTTCTAGGAACCAATCCCAGGGCCCTGTTCATGCAAGATATATGCTCTATCACAGGAACTGTTTCTCAACCTTTAGAATGCAAACATTATTAAGATACCTTTTATAATCCTCTTTATGGGAAACTAGTAACAGGGTTATTTTTCCAGCTCACAGGATGGTGATATTTTATTGAAATTTCATTAAAAAAAAATTGTGTGTCTAGTTTTCAAAGGAAAGATGAGTTAAATAAAAAACAGAGGGTTTGATGTTTTCTATGTTTTATAAGCTGTCGTGGGGGAAAAGAATATCTAATTCTTGTCAGGGAGGAGAGATTATCATATTTAAAAAAAAATTGTCCCTATTTGGGAAGTAGCATGATTATAGTACACTGAAAATAGCACAGTTTGGTGGTCAAACTGTTTTCCTCACATAAGGATGAGTGTTCTGTCTGTAAAATTCATCTCTTGAATTAAATTAGTCAATTTAATTGCTCAGGTCTTACTTTGCAGTGAAATTATTTTGCCCATAAAATGTATGGTAGAAGGCATTATACAAACTTATAGCCACAAATTGTAACTTTGTGGTTCTCCTGGTCAAAAGTAGGAAAAATGTTTGAGTCTTGAACAATTCTGTCCTTACATGGGAAGATGTTTGCCTTGCATGCTACATATTTGGGCTCATTTCTGGCATGCCATATGGTCCCTCAAGCCTACCAGGAGTAATTTCTCAGCACAGAGCCAGGAATAACCCCAGAATGCCACCAATGTGCCTCCCCCGCAAAGAATATAATTATGTTTTTTTTACTTAAGATAATGAGCAACTTTATATTATTAATAATAATGATGGGCCAACTTTTTAATCATATTATCTGCCTTAGAGTAGCAATTTCTGATAATATTTTAGCTTAAAGTCTTATTTGATAATTTTAGTTGTTACAGAGATTCCAGGAATTAATCAGGAGTTATATTAAGAAAGCAAAGATAAATCATGTGAAAAGCAAAACATGTCTGAGTTTTGATTGATTATAATAGAGTTATGAATAGACCTAACTTGTAACAGTAACTTTGTAATTAAGTATTTTATGAGCAAGGAAAAATCTAATGCAACAAATTTGACAGCATTTTAAATTTATTTCCAAAAGGTTCTTGCTATCCTGATACCACAAGTCATCTCAGTTGTTGTTTTTTTTTTTTTTTGAACTTACCTACTCAAGACATTTTGAGGTCCTGTAAAGATAAAGTGATTTTTTGCTTGTTTGTTTTGTGTTTTTGTTTTTTGAGCCACACCAGTGATGCTCAAGGGTTACTCCTGACTATGTGCTCAGAAATTGTTCTTGGCTTGGGGGACCATATTGGGTGCCAGGGATCGAACAGAGGTCCCTCCTGGGTCAGCTGCATGCAAGGCAAACACCCTACTGCAGTGCTATCACCGGTCCCATAAAGTGATTTTTTTTAAGTGACTTTTTTTGTCCTTATGAAATTCTTACTTAGTAATTCAGTTCTTAATATTTCCTCTTCTTCTGAATCTCAAATTTGTTATTTCTCACTGCTATTAAAAATAATTACTTGCTTCAAGGAAAGACTTGGATAATCTAGATAATTCTTTGTTAGTTTTTGGTATCCTGTACAAATGTCTGCTACTTACACTGGCAGGACTTGAATGATTCCTGCCAAATTTTGAAGGCTTGGGTTGGTACAGGAGTTTTATATTAGATACACGTAATAGCATGCAACATCTTGTTCATAATTTAGTGTCTTTTCAGTCTTAAAAAGAATGTCCAGTTGATTACTTGAAAATACTCAATACATTTTAATTGTAAATTTCTTTGTTTTAAAAATAGAAAAATATGCCTTCTTTTGTCCTACAGATACGATGATATGCTAGTGGTTCCCATTATTGAGAATACACCTGAAGAGAAAGATCTCACAGAACGAATGGCTCGTGCAATGAATGAATATCCAGAGTCCTGCGCAGTATTAGTCAGACGCCATGGAGTCTATGTCTGGGGAGAGACATGGGAAAAGGCAAAAACCATGTAAGCATTAATTGGAGAACATCTAAGACAAGTCATCATATTCTTAACATGAGAGATACATGTTTCATGAGACAAAAGAAAGATGGTTTTTTGAGTATTATTCAAATTGGCTGACCTTTATCATTATTACTTTTAGATGCTTCATTTGTATCACATATTCACTCATTGTGGAGACTATGATTTAGCATGACTGCTTATTTACTGAGGTTTTTGTGTGTGTGTGTGTGTCTTTTTACACGATGTAGCACTACTTTTTCTCTATTTTTCTGTGTACTTTACTATAAAGAAGGAGACAAAGATCCTGTGCTCATGGTTGAAGTTTGACTAGAAGCTTGATGACCTAGGTTAGAGAATGATTTATTGTATTTATTTCAGAAAGTATGACGCATAGTAAAAATTGTAATTTATGTAAGTAGTATATTTAAAACTCCCTTTTATTTCCTGAGACACACATTACATGGTTGCATGATTCACACAGTTCTTTCCCATGTTTCAATTATATTAGAACAAAATAAGAAAAAGTTGTCCTGGAATTGAGAAAAATAAAAGTTAAAAAATTAAAAATAGGGTTCAATGATGGAAAAGAAAAGTGATTCTACTGAAGATCTGTTCTGTTCTCTGCTTTTTCTTTCATAGGTGTGAATGTTATGACTATTTGTTTGATATTGCCGTATCAATGAAGACAGTAGGACTGGATCCTACACAGCTTCCAGTTGGAGAGAATGGAATTGTATAAATAAAATCAAAGTTTAATTATATGAAGATAAAGAATCTTAATTAGCATTTAAATGAAACTGGACTATTTTAAAAAATGAATTAAAAGCTTTCATGTCACTAAGTGCTGTGGATAATCACCCTGAATCTCTTCTGATAATGAATGATTTTGCTTATATTCTTATAATTTAAATGATAACACAATGGAATAATTATTTTATAATAAATATTTTTATGCTTATTTTATGCTTGTGCTAACTATTTTATTTTTAATTTTTTATATATATACTCCTAAAAACCTTCTATTATTCAAATTTGCTAGTGATAATAGAATAACTGCAAATTTGACTCAATAACGGAATGCACAATTTTTTTTCTTTAAATATTGGTGTCATGAAATTGATGTGAAAGAGGTTAGGGTAAATTTATGCCTTGATGTTAAAAAAGTTTCATAACTTTCCCCTGTATGCTGGAGTGCTTCCTTCTAATAATATGGGGCTTTCATTTTATATTGGAATTGACAGTGAAAATCAGATAATTTGATATTAACTTAAACTTAATTTGAATAAATCTTGACCAAAATGTCAGAAAGTACTTGTCTGTATAAGTATTAGAGTCCAAAGCAACAACTTGATCACAAATGTTGTATTTGGTTATTATTTTTCTTTACTAAATATAGAATACTGGGACTTTTATACTCAGCAGTGTTCAGAGCTTACAACTGACTTAGGGATTACTTCTGTGGGGTAAGGGAACCATGTAAAGTTCCTTGAACTGAACTTGGGTCAGCCGTGTGCAAAGCAAGCACTCTACTCACTGTACTGTCTCTTTAGCCCTGTTTAATACTTTTTTTTTTAATTTGAGAGTAAAGCAATATGCACCATCTCCAAAATCTTGATCTTATACACTACCCTATCTGCTTATTATATTTACCCTGTGAACTTTACTCATAATCTTTGTTTCAGGAATTCCTTAACTCCTTAGTCCCTTTAGGTCCCTTGAATCTTACCATTTATCATTATTCATGCATGACTTCTTATGAAGCACAAATTATCATTCATATTTATATTTGATTGCAGATATCCCACCCTCTTGTGTTTTTTAATGGTAAATAGGAGGTTTAGTCCAGGATATGTTCAGGAATTACTCTTGGCAGGGCTTAAAGTACTATATATATGGCACTGGAGAATGAAACAAAGTCAGCCACATGCAAGGCAAGTACATAAACACCAGTCAGTACCAACCCTCCCCAGCCCCCCAGCATCTTGATCCCTCTAGTATAATCACCTAGCAAATATTGTTGGGCTTCTTACTTAGTAACTACACACAAGCAACAAATCTTGATGGGAGAAATTCATAAAACTATATTGACTGATCTCACTTTAGATTTATGACCACAAATCTCAAGTGAGCACTAGCCTATGGTTCTCTAGTAATTTTACTTTCTCAACCTTATCTTCTGTCAACTCTCCAACATTCTCACCCTTGTAACAACTCATTTGACAACCTCTTTTTCAAATTAGAAGAAAGTAGATTCTCTGCAAGAACTTACTATCTACACCACTTCAGTGTTTTACCAGCCTACCTGCTGACAGGTATATTTACCACATTATTTCAGCAGAAATAATGAAATATGAAGGCCAGATCTTCAAAATAAGCCTTGGATGCAATGTCTTCTCTCTCAAAGATAACTTTTGTAAGGATTTGTAAGCAATTAATCCCATTGCTCTCTTGTAGTACTGTTTTTATCTTCTATTTTTTTTGGGGGGGGCCACACCCGGTGACGCTCAGGGGTTACTCCTGGCTATTCTCTCAGAAGTCGCTCCTGGCAGGCACGGGGGACCATATGGGGAACTGGGGTATCGAACCGTGGTCCATCCTAGGTTAGCGCAGGCACCTTATCTCCAGCGCCACCGCCCGGCCCCCATCTTCTTCTATTTATATGAAGAGGTGTAATACATTCCATCTGAAAATAATTCACACCTTTCGTTCACCTGGAGGTAACAACATTTAGAGCAATCATTTTTGGAAAGAGTTGTCCACTTGTCTGTTGTTTGGTCTCTTGTTCCCTGGCTCACTCGAATCACTCTATATTCTCTGTAAACTCTCCCCTATATGCATCGTCTTTGCTTTCCCCTTTGTTTTAAATAAAGTCTACTTCTGAAAGCTCTTAAGTAGAAGTTTTCACTTCCCCTCGTACCATTGGACCTAGAGGTACAG
Source organism: Crocidura indochinensis (assembly GCA_004027635.1). NCBI lineage: Eukaryota > Metazoa > Chordata > Mammalia > Eulipotyphla > Soricidae > Crocidura > Crocidura indochinensis. Next base: position 3,945 of record PVKC010025894.1, on the reverse strand, counting down.
TGAGTGAATTACTTGAACAGTAAATGTTATTCTCCTCCCCTTGTCCCATTATCCTTAGCAAATCTTCAATCACAGTTAACACCAGGGCTATTCTGAATTCTGGTTTATTTGTACTCCTTACTCTTGTCAAACTTTGAAATCCCTATGTACTCTGGAATGATTTGCTAGCCAACTCACTGAATTTCTTACACATACATGTGCTCACACAAAGACATGTGTGCAAAAATGTGGGTTACACACGGATTTTTTTTTTTTGTCTATTTTATTCACTGTCTTTGAATAAAGGACTTAACCTAAGTTCATTGCTAGTACTCAAGGAATAGCAATTGAATGAAAGTCCTTTTGCTGAAATTAGTAGTCAGGACTTAATTTTACTTGAGTTCTTAGTAGCGGTGTTAACTCCTTGAAACATTTACCCTAGACTTTCATAACAGACAGATTCAAGTGATTTCAGCCTATCTGATTGATCACTTCTGTGTTTCTTTCTTGAAATAATTGTTTATCTGAAGTCTAAATTTTGGAGGGCCTTAGGACTCTTCCCTAGTTCTCTATCTACACATTTTTACCTAGAAACTCTCAGTTCTGCAGTATTAAGTATGACCAATAACCTAATGATTCAGTGCTTTATCTCCAGCCCATATCTCTCCTTCACATTCCAGACTTATCTCTCTACCTCCTACTCATTACCCTTGGATGTGTAACTGGCATCTTAAACCTCCAATGATACTAACAGTGCATCTGATTTTTCTTCCCTTTTATTCATGACCTTTCCTCCCCAACTTCCTCCAAGTACTTTCTGAACACTTATGCCAAAATCTTCATTGAGACAGGCCTCTATTTTTCCCACTTCAAGAAAAATGCCTGACACATTGTAAGACTGATTTTCTGAGTTCGTAGAGGTTCTTTCGCTGAAGAAAACAATCGAGGTCACCTATTAATCTCATTTTTCTCGTTTTAATTATTTCTCTCCCTCTCTCTTTGTGTTGCTGTAATGAAGAGCAGAGGTTAAATGCACATGTTCTAATTGAGGATTGCACTAATTTAGTGCTAGAACACGTCCTGGTTGCAGTGCTTATTAAAGGGCACTGTGGTGCACATAACCTACCTATAGTGGGAGGAGTATTCTCAGGGCAGAAGTGCTCAGACATCTTTAGTTGCTATACTTGCTGGGGGTTAGTTAGGCTCATGCTTGAGTATGTGAATTGTGGAACTCACATACACCTCACACCTGTTCTGTTGCACTAGAGATCCCAGATAACAGCTGTCAGGATATCACTCAGAGTATATGGGTGATACGAGGGATTGAGTTCAAAATCTCAAAATTATGGAAAGCAGGCATCTTTATCCACTAAGCCAATTTCCTGGCTTCTCATTTTTGTCAATTTAAAAAAAAAAGCTAATTAATTATGAAAGTAGGTGAAACAACAGTGCTAGATCCAGAGTAGCTATTTAATAAGTGTTGATGATCCTTTTTTGTAAATTCCTACATGAGTGTTTTGAAGTATTTTCTCTTTTGTTTTTAATGAGAAAAGTGCAGTTTAGACAAAACAGCAAATGTCTGGAATTTAAATAAGAAAATGCATGCACTCTCCTGCTTCCTCTGTCATATAAGAAGTCACTCAATTACAAACTTCTTTTTGAACCTCGTTTATCTTCAAGGTAACTGGAACACAGGTAAATCATTTGCTATCTTGCAGCACAGCATTTCTTCAATTTTACCACTGGAAATGAAGACAAGATTTGCAAAACCTGATTTACAGACTGAAGAAGTGCTGATAAGTCTCTATTTCCAAGTTAGTTTCTTTCTTAAAGAATATGACCCCTATTGTGTGATTGCTAGGAACTAGTTGAGCTCTGAAGATGAATACAAATATAGTTCTAAAAAATATTTTTAGTGTCTGGCACATGAGGATCTGGATGAATATTTGTGAAGGGTGAAGGGCATTAGGCATTCTTCTCATGCCCTAGTGACTGGTCTCACAATTATCCTACTTTAAATAAGGAGAAGAAAGGTTGGTCATGAATGAAGGATTAAAGTGGTAAGAGATCTAGATCAAACACATTTTTTATTTCATTAAGTGCAGGGCATTCCATCCACTACTATTGAAAAAGGGATTAACATATTTTAGTGAAGAGTATGCCATTGGTATTTTCTCAAATAATTTTAGAGTCCTTTGACCTATTCCTCAGGAAATGACTAAACAATCAGTTAAAGTTCCAACCTTAAGGAGTATTTCATTTTAATATTTCAACTATGTCAAATACATTCCTTTTGATAAAACTGCCATGTCTCATAATACAAGTCAAAGTTACAAAAAAGGGAGGGAGAGGAAAAATATAAATCAAAGTTATTAGAATTAATAACATCACTATTATAAAAACTGTTCCCCATTAATATATTTCCCTTTTTTCTCTTTTAAATAATTTCTTTGAGCATCATGGTTGCAAACATTGTTCATAATTGGGTTCAATGTACAACCCCTTTCACCAGTGCAACTTTCCTGCCACCATTGACCATTGTCCCCCATCTCCTGCCTCCCTCCCATCACCTGCCTGTCTTCAAGACAGGCATTGTATTTCTCTACCATTGTCATGGTAGCTGTTAGTGTAGTTATTTCCCTAACTGTACTTACCATTCTTTGTGATAAGCTTATCATGAACTAGTCCTTCCAGCCCTCATCCCTATTGTCTCTGTTATTATTATACTGTCTTTTATTTTTCTTAAATCCCACACATGAGTGAGACTATTCTGTGCTTATCTCTCTAACTCTGACTTATTTCACTCAACATAATAGTATCCAAACCCATCCATGTATAAGCAAATTCCATGGCTTTATTTCTTCTAACAACTGCATAGTATTTCATTGTATAGATGTACCACAGTTTCTTTAGCCACTCATCTGTTGTTGGCATCTGTGTTGTTTTCAGATGCTGGCTATTGTAAATAGTACTGTTATAAGCGTAAGAGTGAAAATATTTTCAATTAGGGCTACAGTAGAAAGAGCTTGTTTTTGGTTTTTTTTTGTTTGTTTGTTTTGTTTTGTTTTGTTTTTGCCAGCTTGGTTTTAATTGATTAGTTGTGATCTATAATCATTGGATCAAGTTTGAGTTATTAACCATAGAATGACACTTTTGTGATTATGTTATAAAGAATGCTTATTGTTGTTTAAATATAAATTAAGAGTCCTAGTGTTGGGATGGTGATGGTGAGGCCTTTCTCGGCTTGGCCTGGCACCTACAGCCCCTACAGCCAGCGGGTCTATAGGTTGCAGGGTGATGGCAGAGAAATTCACAATGCAGTCAGATGAAGTTTCAGGAAAAATCCAGCTTTATTACAAGGCTCTAACCACCATGTGCCAATGGCTTCTAATCTAAGCCTTTTCCAAGCAGTCTTGCTTGGAAAGGCAGACTCTGCTCCTTCCCTGGCTCTCTCTGCCTCTGTCTCCCTTTCATCTGCTCTCCAGGCTTCCTTGCTGACTCATTCTTCTCTCTTTAACTCTCCTTCTTATTTCCTCTATCCCTCCAGGCAGACTCCTCTACCACCCATTCCAGGGGTGAGCGGTTCTGATCATTCAGGTGGGATAAGCAAGAAATTGGGGAGGGGATACCCTCATTCTCCACCATGTTTGTATTATTACATCAAGCACTATTAATAAGTCTAGAACATTCAAGTTTGTTTTTATAAGCTTCTCTGAACAAAATCACAAGAACATTTCTGCAGATAATACAATTTGAAAATAAGGTGCTATATAAGATACACAATATAACATCATAGCAACTGGGAAACATTCACTAAGATAGTTGAGAAATCTCAAAACTCTTCCCACACTTGTGAAAACAAATATTAAAGCACTAAAGTTAGATACAACTATTTTATTATATAGAGAGAGACTGTTTATCTCTTTCTAACACAGTCTAAATGCATAATTTTGTAGTTTTAAAATA
>PVKC010025893.1:0-16315 GCA_004027635.1 Crocidura indochinensis | reverse complement strand
GAGCACATAATTTTACATTTCTGCATGTGTTTCTCTTACCATACCCATCACCAAAGTTATAGGGCCAGAGCATCTTCTCATCTTCTTTATAACATTTTATTAATAACACATAATATCACAAACTGAAAATGGGGTGAATTTATTAGTAACTGGATGGCATATGATAATTATATAACTTTGTGTCCATCCTCTTTAATTGCATGTGAGCTGGCTAAACTGTAATTCAGCAATACCACTTTACGATGTTTTTCTTTTTTCATATAATGATGGAAATGCTTCATTCTTTTTATTTATAATTGTTTAATTTTAACACCTTAATTACATACATAATTATGTTTGGGTTTCAGTCATGTAAAGAACACCACCCATCACCAGTGCAACATTCCCATCACCATTGTCCCAGATCTCCCTCCTCCCACCCACCCCCGGCCTGTACTCTGGACAGGCTCTCCATTTCCCTCATATATTCTCATTATTAGGACAGTTCAAAATGTAGTTATTTCTCTAACTAAACTCATCACTATTTGTGGTGAGCTTCATGAGGTGAGCTGGAACTTCCAGTTCTTTTCTCTTTTGTGTCTGAAAATTATTGTTATTTCAACAATGTCTTTCATTTTTCTTAAAACCCATAGATGTGTGATACCATTCTGCGTTTTTCTCTCTCTTTCTGACTTATTTCACTCAGCATGAGAGATTCCATGTGCATCCATGTGTAGGAAAATTTCATGACTTCATCTCTTCTGACAGCTGCATAGTATTCCATTCTTATTATGCTTTTATTTTCCTTTTTGGTGTTTTGAGTTTATACCCATAGTTAGGTAATCACATGGTGCTGGGGTCAAAACCATAGTTATCCTCAAGAAGGCAAACCTCTTAATCACTATGGCACCAGGTATTATCTTTTAAGAATTCTTTTTAAAAATAATTTTAGACCAAAGAGAATATAAGAAGTAAGAAGTATCTTACTTCTTTCACAGGCTGATTCCAGTTCAGTTCCTTGCACTTCAGATGATTTCCCCTACCCTCCCACAAACACTTTCATCTAGGCCCCAGTACTACAGGAGTGATTCTGAGCACAGAAATAAACCCTGAGTCATATTAATATATACCCCACATACAAATATAACAATCATACTTTTCGAATTATAGATAATAGTACTAAAAAATCTTCAAATTTAGTTAATAAATTGAACATATCATCATTTAAAATGTTTAAAGGTATAAAATTAAATTGACAGTATTCCCAAGTAATCTACTAATTTAAAAGTATTTGAATTGATATAAACTGTAAACCTATGTATCTTTCTTATTTCTATTTCAAAATTCTATTCTGGATTTCATGTGACCAATATTTCAATATTTCTCCATAGATTCCAAGAAGACTTCTAGAGGTTCAGTTCCTCACCCTTTTAGAGTCTTCTCAGCACTGACTGACACCTTTTTAAATACTACTCAGGTATTTTTATAGAATTTTAACTTTGGTTTTTCTAATGTTATTCTTTGATTACTGTTCTGAGATATGGATACAGCTTCATTTTGACATGTGTTTATTTAGTTTCCCTAAAATCAATTGTTGTAAAGGCAATCTTTCCTTCATTCCATGTGCCCAGCTCCTATGCCAAATATAAATTATCAGTACATCTGGGGATTTGTCTTTAGGTACTCATTATACCCATACCATGCTGTTGTGAGTACTACAGTTTTTCATTAATACAGCTTTAAAATAGGTTTCAATAGGTAAAATATATTTCCTAATTCCTTGGTATGTATATATCAGCTCTAAGACTTTTATAATTCCATACAGACTTTATTATGACTGTTCATGGAGAATGAAATGGAAAGTTGCTGGGGAATTCATTGAATTTATATAATGATTTCTATAGAATAATCATTTTGACAATAGTGATTCTCCCAGTATAGAAATATAGACTGGCATCTACTATTTCCTAAGGTCTTCTTTTTCTTTCATAAGTGACATAGTTTTCTTGATACAGGTCTCTCAAATCATTTGTTCAGTTGATTCCTAGACACTTGATATTTTCGGACAGTATTTTAAATGGAGTGCACTCTGACTTGTTTCTCTTCTAGTTTATTATTTGCATATAGGAATACAGCAGATATTTGTATGCTGACTTCATAGCTGGATACCTTTCTGTATTGGTTTGATGGTTCTAGGAAACTTTTGGTTAAATGCCATTCATAGATTATACTATTTTTTGAGTAAAGATGACCTTTTATATTAAATGGAAATCTTATAATTTTGAAATGTAGTTTTGTTTTATTAAATTACCATGATTGCAAAGTTGGTTTGTATTCAGAGTTGGGTATTAGAAATACAAAGTTTCAGCAGTATCAACCACCAGTATCATCTTCCCTTCCATAGTGTTCCCAGGTTTCCTCCCTCCACAGTCTTTTACTTTGGGCCATACGATGTGACACTTTGGATTTACTCTTGATCTGTACTCAGTGATCACTCTTGGCCAACTCAATAAACCATATGGAATTCTGGAGATTGAACCTGGGTTTGCCAAGCACAAGGCAAGAACACTATTCACTGTACTATCTCTCCAGCCCCAGAAAGGAACATTTTTAAGTATAGTTGTTTATGTATCAGCCCAAGCATGACTGCGATCTTTCCACATTGTTCATAGTTTACCTCCCACTATTCAAGACTTCCCCTCTAGGAGGCAAAAATAATTTACTTTGAATTGCTTTTTACCACAAAATGGTAAGTAGAATTTCAAAAAACAAGTGAAAGAAGTAAACATAGTTATGTCTCATATATGTCGTTAAAGTAATTGAGTATTTTCTTGCTATTTACTTTTAATTGAGCCTTCTGTGTTGTTTTTGCTTATTGAGCTTAGTGGGTTGCTAGTCTATTTTACCATCTAATTCACTACATTCTGACTAGGCAGACAGTATTGTGGAATTTGGAGGTGTGTTGTGTGCTCCAGGAGCTCCTGTATCTGTAGAATTGGGATAGTTCTTGGCCTGCTTCTGTCTTGAAGAGGTTCCAAAGTTCTCAGCCCAAATACATGTTTACCTGTGAATTTCCTGGCTTTGGATCTCTTCTGAGATTAGTCATGAAACTGTAAAGCTGTACCATGTATATGATGGAAATTGAGAATTTCATCAATCTGTGCAGTACTAGTACTTCTTAATATTTTTTCCTTGGCCAATAAGTAGTGTACATTCCTGTCTCTAATTACTTTCTTTTGTATGAATGCAGTTTTGTTCATGACAAAACTGTATCATGTATCCCAGAATTTCCCCCACCCCAACATTGGGTTTTAGGGTTGTTTTCCAGCTTTTCACTTTAGCCTTTATTTATCTTGTGATTTTAGATATGTTTTCTGTAAGCAGAATATAGATGGATTTTTTTTGTTTCATCCTGAACTTTGTGTTTTGATGTGAGAGTTTAATCCATTGACATATAGGGACATTGCACATATAGAGGACTGTGTTGCCATTTTACTGTGGGGAGTTGCCTCTTCTACAGTAGAATGACTGGCATTGCAAATGGCCTGCCAGTATTTCATTCAGAGTCAGTTTAGACATAGTGAATGTTGCTTATTTTAGAATGTTTTAATCCCTCCCTCTCTTCTAAATAAGAATTTTGTGGGATAGTGAACTTTTGGTTGAAATGCGTTTTACAAGCCAGTAATTTGAATGTGTCATTACACTCTTCTCTTCCCTGTATCATTTATTGGGGTGATCTGTTGTGATTCTTAGAATGTTTCTTTTATATTTAACAGTTTGTGTTTCTCTCTTAATGTTTTAAGACATTTGTGACGCTTTGGTTTTTACCATTTTTATTATTATTGTCTGGTGTTTGTGTTTGATACTCTTTGGGTTTCTTGAATATGTGCAACAGCTTCCCTCTATAAGGTAGGGAAGTACCCAGTTATCTTTCCCATCACTTGATTTTCAACTTCCCCCTTTCTTGTCATCTGATTGTACTTTAATTTGATGATTATTCCTGTTGCTATTATCCAGTAAATATCTTCTACTATTTTCCATTTTGCTTCTCTTTTAATTTCCACTGTCCTATCAATTCTGCCTTGTATTTGTTTTCATCTATATGGTTCTATAGATGTGAAATTCTGAGTCTTAGTATTATATTTTTATCTTTTTTTTTTCTTTGGGGGCCGCACCTGGTGATGCTCAGTGGTTAATCTGGCTGTGTGCTCAGAAATCATTCCTAGCTAGGGGGACCATATTGGACACTGGAAGATTGAAGTGTGGTGTGTTGTAGGTTAGCACGTGCAAGGCAAATGCCCTACCATTTGTGCCACCGCTCCAGCCCCTGTCCTTTTTTTGGCAGGGGAGACCATACCCAGAGATGCTCAGGGTTTACTTCTGGATCTGCACTCAACTATCACTTACTGATGACAGGCTAGGGGGACCAATATGGAGTACAGGGGAAGTGCCTATCATCTGTAATATTACTCTGTTTTCTAACTTGCAAGTGTTTTATTTAGTTCCTTCAATTATTTTTGTATGGAATATCTCATCCTCTGAAACAGAACTTTATTCATTTGCTTGAATTTCCTATCCAATTATTTCTTAGTTTCACTTGCCAGAGTTTACTTAATTTCTGTTGCTAAATACAATGAGTGTTGGATTGAGGTCCTCATCGACCATGCTGGAGAGCTTTGAGGGGCTTAAGGACTCTTTATAGGGGACACACTCAGGCATTCTCAGAGGATATTCCTGAATCTACACTCATAAATTACTCCTGGTGGTACTTGGAGGACCATAAGGGATGCTGAGTGTTGAACCCGTGTAAGCCATGTGTAAAGCAAGCACCCAACTTGCTGTACTATTGTTCTGGCTCCAATGGGCTCAAGGAATCCCTGAATTTTTGTCATCGTCTTCCATAGCACATGTGTTCCCTTGTTTCCTCATTGTTATTTGAGTATATGGGTATTAATAGTGGAGGATTATATTTGCAGTAACTTAAGAACTGATCTGCTCAGTTGTCTATACTAGATGTTGCTGATTATCTTCCTTACAATGATGTACAATTTAAGTATGACAAGAGGATATTCAACCAGTTACTCTGTTGCAATAACTGTAATTTATGGGCATGTGCTGTCTGAGATGTAGGACTGTTGCATCCCACCTGCTCCCAATGTGAGAGGTATTATGCATTCACACATGTAGTTGTCTATTTTGCAGCCAGACATCTGGAGCAATCACTTGGACTTTGGGGATTGGAGATTCTTTATGGGCTTTGTAATGAACTCTTTAAGGTCTTCTATATATATCAGGGGTGGCAAACAAGTTCGACACAAAGAGCCAAAATTTTAAACTGTGAGAGTCAGAGAGCCACACCACACAGTGACCTGCCAAAATAGACAGGCACTCACACAAAAGCATATAATTTTAACAATAATATATTAAACACATATTGCATTTTGCCATTTTGAGTGAGGGTAAAATCCTGTTCACCACCCCTGATATTTATCATTATGTCATCTTCAACTACTAATAACTTAATATTTTCTTTTCCAATTTGCATCTCTTTAATTTATCTATTTTGCCTCATTGCCATTATTATCTAGACTCATAAGACTACATTGTGTAAAAGTGGAGACAGGGGACATGCTTTCCTTGTGCTTGATCTCCTAAAATTGCTTTAGATTTTTCACCATTAACAATGATTTTATTTGTAGAATTGTTATAGATGACCATTTACTGTTTTGAGGAAATTTTCTCATATCCCTATTTTGTTGAGAGTTCTCTATCACAAATGGATATTGTGTCTTGTCAAATCTTTATCTACATTAATTGGTATGATCATATGGCTCTTTTTTTTTTTTGGCTTTTTGGGCCACACCGGTGGTGCTCAGAGTACTCTGCGCTCAGAAATTGCTCCGGGCAGGCTCGGGGGACCACATGGGAAGCCGGGAATTGAACCACCATCAGTCCTGGGTTGGCTGTGTGCAAGGCAAATGCCCTTTCACTCTGCTATCTCTACAGTCCCGACACTTTCTTTTCTTTTTAGTGTCTTTAGATAATTTATAGAGCAATTGTATGGTAATTTGCTAGAAATCTTCATATAAAGTTCCCAGAATAAGGTGCTTCTCAGGGAGTATTCTCTCTTTGATGAAAATTGGCTAGTTTAAGGTTTATAAAAATAAAGTTTGAATATAAAATATTTTTTCACTGGAAATTATATGATTTGTATAGATTTTTTAAATTTTATTTAAACACCTTGATTACGTACATAATTGTGTTTGGGTTTCAGTCATGTAAAGAACACCACCCATCACCAGTGCAACGTTCCCATCACCATTGTCCCAAATTTCCCTCCTCCCCCCCACCCCCCTCCTGTACTCTAATAAGGCTCTACACCTCCCTCATACATTCTCATTATTAGGACAGTCCAAACTGCAGTTATTTCTCTAACTAAACTCATCATTCTTTGTGGTGAGCTTTATGAGGTGAGTTGGAGCTTCCAGCTCTTTTCTCTTTTGTGTCTGAAAATTATTATTATTGCAAGAATGTCTTTCATTTTTCTTAAAACCCATAGATGAGTGATACCATTCTGCGTTTTTCTCTCTCTCTCTGATTTATTTCATTCAGCATGATAGATTCCATGTACATCCATGTATAGGAAAATTTCATGACTTCATCCCTTCTGACAGCTGCATAATATTCCATTGTGTATATGTACCACAGTTTCTTTAGCCATTCATCTGTTGAAGGGCATCTAGATTGTTTCCAGAATCTTGCTATGGTAAATAGTGCTGCAATAAATATAGGTGTAAGGAAGGGGTTTTTGTATTGTATTTTTGTGTTCCTGGGGTATATTCCTAGGAGTGCTATAACTGGATCGTAAGGGAGCTCTATTTCCAGTTTCTGGAGGAATCTCCATATCACTTTCCATAAAGGTTGAACTACACGGCATTCCCACCAGCAGTGGATAAGGTTCCTTTCCCTCCACATCCCCACCAACGTTGTTTGTTCTCGTTCTTTTTGATGTGTGCCATTCTCTGTGGTGTGAGGTGGTACCTCATAGTTGTTTTGATTTGAATCTCCCTGATGATTAGTGATGTGGAGCATTTTTGATGTGTTTTTTTTTGGCCATTTGTATTTCTTCTTTGTCAAAGTGTCCATTTCTTCTCCCCATTTTTTGATGGGATTAGATGTTTTTTTTCTTGTAAAGTTCTGTCAGCGCCTTGTGTATTTTGGAAATTAGCCCCTTATCTGATGGGTATTGGGTGAATAGTTTCTCCCACTCAGTGGGAGGATCTTTATCCTGGGCACTATTTCCTTTGAGGTGCAGAAGCTTCTCTGCTTAATATACGCCCATCTGTTAATATCTGCTTTCACCTGCTTGGAGAGTGCATTTTCCTCCTTGAATATGCTTGTAGTCTCAATGTCCTGGAGTGTTTTGCCTACATGTTGTTCTATGTATTTTATGGTTTCAGGTCTGATATCAAGGTCTTTCATCCATTTGGATTTCATCTTTGTACATAATGTTAGCTGGGGGTCTAAGTTCAATATTTGCAAGTGGCTAGCCAGTTGTGCCAACACCACTTGTTAAAGAGGCCTTCTTTGCTCCATTTAGGATTTCTTGCTCCTTTACCGAAAATTAGGTGACTTTCTGAGTATTCAAGCCTATTCCACTGATCTGAGGGCCCGTCCTTGTTCCAATACCATGCTGTTTTGATCACTATTGCTTTGTAGTAAAGTTTGAAATTGGGGAAAGTAATTACTCCCATGTTCTTTTTCCCAATGATTGCTTTCACTATTCTAGGGTGTTTATTGTTCCAAATGAATTTCAAAAGTGCCTGATCCACTTCTTTGAAGAATGTCGTGGGGATCTTTAGAGGGATCGCATTAAATCTGTATAATGCTTTGAGTAGTATTGCCATTTTGATTATGTTAATCCTGCCAATCCATGAGCATGGTATGTGTTTCCATTTCTGCATATCCTCTCTTTTTTCCTGGAGCAGAGTTTTATAGTTTTCTTTGTATAGGTCCTTCATATTTTAGCAAGTTGATTCCAAGATATTTGTGTTTGTGCAGCACTATTGTGAATGGGGTTGTTTTCTTAATGTCCATTTCTTCCTTATTACTATTGGTGTATAGAAAGGCCATTGATTTTTGTGTGTTAATTTTGTAGCCTGCCACCTTGCTATATGAGTGTATTGTTTCTAGGAACTTTTTGATAGAGTCTTTAGGGTTTTCTAAGTAGAGTATCATGTTATCTGCAAAAAGTGGGAGCTTGACTTCTTCCTTTCTTATCTGGATTCCCTTGATATCTTTTTCTTGCCTAATCACTATGGCGAGTACTTCCAGTGCTATGTAGAATAGGAGTGGTGAGAGAGGACAGCCTTGTCTTGTGCCAGAATTTAGAGGGAAGGCTTTTAATTTTTCTCCATTGAGGATAATATTTGCCACTGGCTTGGGGTAGATGACCTTAACTATATTGAGAAAGGTTCCTTCCATTTCCATCTTGCTTAGATGATTTGTATAGATTATATGTATATTTGAATAGTGCTTTTGTACTCTTCCCTTTTTCTATTTCATAGCTTTTTAATGCTTTGCCATTCATTATTTTGTGTATTTATGTCTTTTGTCTTCTTTAATCAAGACAGATGGTAAATTTTTCTGTTAATTCAAATAGGAATTTGATGTAATAAAAGTAAGCACACATTCACATTATATATCTTAGTTAATTTTTTTAATTTGAGGTTTAATTTTTCATACTTAGCTATTTTCATACTTAGTTATTTTCATGAATAATTCTTCATGAAGCTATGTTTAATTAATCTATTTTCATTCTTTCAATGCACTTAGTTCTCTGATTTTGCCTGTGAATGCATTGTTTAATGGTATCATTTATTTTCTATCACTGTAACCAAATCCAGGTGCATTCGCTTTTAGTTGTTATTTTTGGTGATAGAGGTGGATGTTTTGAGATTCTGATTTAGTGTTTCTCTAGCACCTACCTAGTTGGATGCTAATTTTCTCTTTATGTTTCTCTTGTGGAAAATTAACTGTGTAACTGAGAATGCTTGTTTTGTCCCATTATTTTTACATGTTACCTCAGGATGTATGTATTTTGAATATTATATTATTATTTTGAATATTATAATATTATCAACCCTATCCTGTAAAATAAAACTCAGGAGTTGTGAAGTCACTCCTTGCACTGTATCTCTAACTCCCCATAGACAAGTCTGAAGAAGCAGGGTAGCCAAGAAATAATAAGCCGAGCCAGTCAGGAGCCAGTCTGTGCCTTGTGGTCTCTCTCCAAAAGCCAAGTCAAAATTCCCTTTTCTTCATTATTCCAAAACAAAATCCACCACAGCAGGGCAGAGCATAGTGATCCTGGGCATTTACATAGTAAAGGTGGAGGTTATGGCCAAGAAGATGGGAGAAAGCCTTTGTTTTTGGGTAAATTGCTCGATGTCATCTTACACTATCCCCTATAGATACCCATATTTTGGAGTTCTTTTCCTGAAATCCATGTGCTTATTTTTACATGGTTTTTCTGGTATTTTTCACAATTAATCTGGATTAAATTGTTCTAGTCGAATTTTTAAATAATATCTTTAAGCACTGTGATTACAAACATGCTTGTAGTTGGGTTTCAGTTATACACGGGTGCCGGAGAGATAGCACAGAGATAGGGTGTTTGCCTTGCATGCAGAGGACAGTGGTTCAAATCCCAGCATCCCATATTGTCCCCCAAGCCTGCCAGGAGCGATTTCTGAGAGTAGAGCCAAGAGTAACCCCTGAGTACTGCTGGATGTGACCCAAAAACAAAATAAAAAAAGAACACCCCCTTCACCAATGCAACATTCTCACCACCAATGCCCCCCATCTCCCTCCTTTCCCACCTCTTGCCTGTATTCGAGGCAGGCATACTACTTCTCTCACTCACTACCATTGTCATGATAATTGTTGGTGTAGTTATTTCTCTAAGTGGCCTAAGTTTTATGTCAACTACAATCGCCTTCTCTTTTCCTTACTCTGTATATCTTGTATCTTCCCTTAATTTGCCTTTGTTACTGGGATTACATAATTTCTATCTTGTAGCTCAAAATTATTTTGAGGTATTGGTACTGTTTGATTTTAGATAGCAGTGAAGATGTAACATTTGTGTCAGTTTGCAGTTTTATTTTTGATGACTTGTATAAATTTTTGCAGCTAATTTAGGAGAAAGCTCTAGGTGGTCAACATAATCTTCTGTTCACATATGTCTGATTCCTAGTGGCATTTTAACTTACATAAAATATACCTATTTGGGGTCCAGAAGGTGGTGCATGGGTTATACTCTGAAATTGGTGGATGGAGTTTGACACTGTTGGTGGGATTTGTCCTGAAACATTGTATGTCTGAAATCCAATAATGAAGAACTTTGTAAACCACAGTGGCTTCAATAAAAATTAAAATATATACCTATATATTCATATATATGTATATTTATACATATGTGTAAAATATGTACTTAACTACCAAGGTACATGTCTCATTTCATTCTCTGTCTCTAGCGCGTGTGTTCTGTAGTGACCAAATGATTCAACATACTCTTTCAACATATATTTAGTTCTTTATCTAGAATTGAACATGAGTTTGTAGATGTCTTCTCAGCTTTGCTGTTATTCCTTACCCTGAAGCAGGTTCACGAAGATGGACCAAAGGACTGTGCCCACGCTGCTGGAGCTTGCTATAAAGTCTCTGCTGAGTAATGAGCCTGCAGCAATTCAAGCTCTGGATGAACTACCAAGAGACATCTTTGTTCCATTGTTTACTTGTGCCTTTTTGGGGAGACAGAAAGAAATACTAAAGTCAATGGTGCAAATTTGGCCCTTTTACTGTCTGCACACGGGATTATTGAATATAGAAGAATCACCTTATGAAATTTTGGAAGCCATGGTGGATGGTCTTCATCTCCTCCCTGCCCAGAACTCTTCCCCATGGTAAGACTGATGCAGCAGTCACAAAGTAAATCAGCAGGAGGGCATGCTGTATATTGGCATATGGGAATACCAAAAGTCTCCCCAAATTAACAAGTGATATCTATTTTGGGTCTCTGTGAGTCTAATGGTCCAAAACTTGGAGTCATATTAAGTACTAAAAGGACTTCTGGGCTAATATAGATAGAATTAATTGAGGACATATGACTAGATTTACTCTTTGAATATGGTTCCATAACAAGATGGCATGGGCATCAATACAGGGGATAACCAGAAGTGCAGAAACTATGGGGAACGATGGTACATTTATGTGGAAAAAGCTTGTAGGTAATCACCTATGGAGAGAAATCCAAGGTAATAAAGTTCTGTCCCAGCTTTACATCATTGGTTTTACTGGGTTATAATAAAACTTAAAGACTTCTCATATATTCTGTCTCCTTTTATTTTACAGGCGTTCAAAATTGAGAATCCTGGATTTAAGGCAGGACTGGGACCGTGGAATAGTATGCACATACAGGATCAAATACCCTTTTTGTTTACAGTCTTGTGCTTATACTCTGCACTCCAACCATCCAGTAAACGAAGAACAACACAATTTAAATTGTGTTGAAATGGTTGCTTCAACATCTGAGCCTCTGCCAGTCAGGGAACACATTGAACTAGTGGTGGATATTTCTTTCAATTCTACCTTAAGAACAAAGCAATTTCTTTCTTTCCTTAATAGTAAGATTGAGCAGAGCTGTGGGTCTTTGCACCTATGCTGCCGAAATTTGCAACTTGATAATTTTTCAGCATCCACGAATAGCCTTCAGATCTTGGATCCAGCATGCATCATTCACCTAGAAGTGAATCAGGGTCATCTAAAAAAATTAACCACCCTTTTACCTCAGCTGATCCACCTAAATAGCCTTAATCTGAATTATGTTCCCTTTAAATTTTGTAAGGGGAGGCACTTCAGAAACTTCCTTATCTGGCTTGGGCAGCTGAACAACCTCGATGAGCTCAACTTATCTTTTTTCTGCCTTAGATATCAACTGCACAAACTGCTCAGGTAACAGGGTCGGGAAAGGAAATCTCCCATGCACAAATACTCCTAGATCCATTTTTTTCTACCTCAGCCTGTGAACTTTGGGAGCTTAAATTTTCTGGCTAGAGAAAGGAGACTGCCTTTTGATGAGGAAAATAAGCAGCTTAGAATAGGAAATGGTGCTCATTCATTTCTTCAGTTAGACATTCAACCATATGCAGACACTGGATATAACAAGTTTACTGCTACAATGATTTTAAATCGTTCATCCTTGTTATATTGAAGTTTACAATCTTTTTGAGAGAGAACAGAGGGATTTAGATGCGAAAATGTATTTTGTTGTTGTCCTGAAGCATATCTGTATTAGTTGGTCACAATAGTTAACATTCCCAGATGATTTTACTGCTGTAGTTTCCTCAAGACTTAAACTTTGACTATAGATGTAGTTATATGGGGAGTAATGAAATGGAATTATTAGTGCTTTCTCAGACTTATCTTCACCGAATATAACAGAATTGATTGTGTGGAGTGTATAGTTTTTAACCACTCTACCTTTTCTATAGCCCAATGTGATGATTACTGTACAATATTTATATATATTAAAGCTTAAGATATTGTGTCTCAGAATGGTAAAGTAACCAACCCAAAGTCATAAAACTGTAAAGTCTGCCTACAAAGCCATTTTTGGTAATATTTCTATTGGTAATGATGTACAAACTCTAGTTTGTACTAGAAACTCCAGTAGCTTTAATTAGTGTTCACTGATTTGGTCCAATATTTCATTATGCTGGAATAATCATTCATTATTTCTTTACAGAGTTCTGCGACCTCAGCTGAAGACATTGAGTCTCTCTTGCTGTTACCTTTCTACCAGAGATATAATTTTTCTATCCCAGAGCTCTCAGGTCACCAACTTAAAGTTGCTGAATCTGAGTCACAACCAAATAATATGGGAAGTTTATGAGCCCTTAAAGACTCTGCTGGAGAGGATCTCCGGAAACCTTCAATGTCTGGAGTTGAACAACTGCCATATTACGGATTCTGGTCTCTCTTATATTCTTCCAGCCCTGAGGCACTGCTCATGCCTCCAAGTCTTTAGTTTTTATAGCAATCTTATCACAATACCTGCACTGATGGACCTTCTGCAATATTTAATAGCCTTTACAGAGTTGAAGTGTGTGATTTTGCCTATCCCTATTGATTGCTATGAACAATGGGATATTAATGGTATTTTGAACCAGCAGGAACTTGGGGCAGTGAAGACCCAAGTGAAGTTGATGCTGCAGGCAGCAAAGCGAGAAGACATGTACTGGTCCACTTTTCCTCAATAAATTTCACAACAAAGAGAATTGCTTCACCACTGATATATGGTCATTAACATGTTGTTGCTGGTCTGTACCACCAGTGACTCATAGTTATATGTGGCTTAATTAACACAATTTGCAGTCCCAGGGTAAATAATTTGTTTATTTTTTAATTTTTAAAGATGAATCCCTCAACATTTTTATTTTTACTATTTTTTAATTTGTAACTTGAAATATGTGGTTTATGATATTGTTAGTAATCATTACAAAGCCACACCCATCACCAATGTATCATCTCCCTCCCTTAAGGACCTCAACAACTCACATTTTCACACATACCTCCAACTGAATTGTGTGAATCAATTCTCACATTACTGTTGCCTTTGGACTTTTATTGCTGTCTCTCTGTGCCTCTTTAATTCGGGGTCGACATCTTAAAGAACTTGTTGTTTTCCCTGAAGCCAAAGTTTGTAGAAGTACATAAGTAAACTACTATTAAAGAACTCTGCTCGGGTATGGAGCAATAATACTGTGGTAGGGCACTTGTGTTGCATACAACTAACACAGGTTTGATTCCTGAAACCAGATAGTTATCTGAGTAATCTCTTTCTGAATGCACAACTAGAAGTATGCCCTGAACACCACTGCATGAGGAAGAAAGGGAGGAAGGAAAGAAGGAAGGGGGAAGGAAGGAAGGAAGGAAAAGGAAGGAAGAAAGAAAAGGCAAATCTTGCATAATTCAAGCTAGCCTGTTTATGCTCTTTGATAGTTGTTTCACCTAATCTCACTGTTTAAATGTTACCTCCTAAAATAGACTTTCTATTAGTCGTTTTACTCTACTGTTGTTCTCTTAACATACCAAGTTCATTTTCTTCATGTTACATAGCATGTTGGATGCCTTTGCTTCCTATATTTTTTCAGTAGAGTTGCATTGTTTAGTGAGGTATGCTAGACACAGGTGCTAAGGAACACGTGTGCCTGCTCCAAAAAGTCATGTGATCTAAAGTTCAGTGCATAATGTCTCTCCAAGATTTACTTAAAAAACAAGGATGGAAAAAAAACAAAACAAGGATGGAGCACACCTATATACTCATCATAGTATCATAGTAGCATGTTGAAAGGATAACAAATTACCTGTCAAAGTCATTAAAGAAAAATATTTTGGTGGCAGGAGCGATAGCACCATGGCATAGCATTTGCCTTGCGAAAAGTCAATCCAGTATGGATGGTGGTTTGAATCATGGGGTTCCAATATGGTCCCCACAAGTCAGGAGCAATTTCTGAGCGCATAGCCATGAGTGACCCCTGAGTGTCACCAGATGTGGCCCAAATCCACCCCCAAATAGAAAAAAACATATATATATATATATATATATATATATATTGGTTTTTGGGTCACACCCAGCAGCACTCAGGATTACTCCTGGCTCTATGCTCAGAAATCGCTCCTGGCAGGCTTGGAGGGGATGTGCCGGGATTTGAATCACTGT
The DNA here is from genome assembly GCA_004027635.1 of Crocidura indochinensis. NCBI lineage: Eukaryota > Metazoa > Chordata > Mammalia > Eulipotyphla > Soricidae > Crocidura > Crocidura indochinensis. Next base: position 1,554 of record PVKC010025893.1, on the reverse strand, counting down.
CCTTCTTCATGCAAGGTAAACACCCTACCTCCATGCTCTCTCTCCTGTCCCAAATAACATTTTTTCCAAATAACATTTTTAATATATAATTTATCTGTTAAAATTGTTGCTGTATTGTAAAGGCATAGTAAATAATTTTTAAGTACAGTGTTTGTTATTTTAAATATTAGAAGGCTGCACTTCAAAGACTTAGAAGAGTGTCAAAATAAGGACGTGTTTCTGTTTTATGTTGAAATGATGACATAGGCATTCCAAAGATTTGACAAAAAAATCATTTTGTCTTGTGTAAATATTATAATATCAAACTATTTCAAAGCTAAGATCTAAAGATGTGACATTAATTCTCAGCAAACTAGTCAATAGTTCGTTCTTATTTCCACTTTGTAACAACACACTGAATTTAAGACAAAAAATGTTAAAGTACGTAATTGGTTTATATTGTTTCTTTACTATAATGTAACATGGTATTTGAATAATTTTTGTCAGGAAAAGGAATACACGATAGGCTGGTTATATATATTACTTACATTTTGAAGTAATACATTGCATTTCAAGAACTTACTAAAACACAAAATAGTATCCTTTACACAGTTAAATTATATATGTCTAGATGTTCTTTATATTTTAATTAAATAAAGTTTATTTAAATTGAGTTCTCTACCCTTTATCTGGTTCCTTTTTTCACTTATTATTTGATTCATAATATTGGATTTCATAGCACTTGAAACATATGTTATCTGCAGGGAGAAGCTATTTACCTTTAACTTATTAATCAAACCTTTTGATGTACTTTCAAAATATTTTGTTAAAGAACCATAATTATTAAACATAACAGTCTTGTTGATCATAATAGACTTATTGATCACTTGCTTTAGGCATACAGTATTCCATCATCAGTCCAAATACCAGTGTGACCTTCCCTCCACTAATGTCCCCACAGTCCCTTCTATTCCCAGCCTGATCCCTCTGCAGGCATATGTTAATTTAATATTTCTTGCTCCATCAGAGCTTAAAGAAATGACAAATTAAATTATCAAGAAAATCAAGAAAAGTCAATTTGTTGTAATTGGTATGTTTCTGACCTATGTAAAGAAATTTAAATAATTTAATACTACATATTGCCTATGCTCACATAAACAAGTTTTGAAATTTGACATCTTAAGTATTGTATTAAATTTTATTTGGTCCCTTTCCTTCCTGGGTTTCTGGAGTTCCTAGCAGCATGGGGGTGGAAAGGCCTCTGTCCTATCTGAGGCCTACTTAGACAGACCTGGGGGTGGGTGGGTTGCGGGACATCAGAGACCCCAGCACCCCTCTGCTGCCTTGCTCCCGATCTCCAGGGCTTCCCCGGGCCACAAGCCTGGGCCAGCCTCCAAGGTGGGTTCCCTGTTGGAGCTCGAAGGTACCCCAGATGTTCTCCCATTCCCCACTCAGCTCCTTAGGGTGGGTCTGGGTGGGGCTCTGAACTTCCATTCCCAGCTTCTTGTAGGATCCCTTTCCTTGCTGGGCTTCTGGAGTTCCTAGCAGCATGGGGATGTCAAGGCCTCTGTCCTA
>PVKC010025891.1:0-16317 GCA_004027635.1 Crocidura indochinensis | reverse complement strand
TTTTGTTCCTACTGATTTACATCCAGACACTTCTGGGAAACCTGATCATGCTGGTGGTGATCAGCACCGATTCCCATCTCCACACGCCCATGTACTTCTTCTTGAGCCACCTCTCTTTCCTGGACCTCTGTTTCTCTTCAGCCACAGTGCCCAAGTTGCTGGAGAACCTCCTGTCTCAGAAGAAAACCATTTCTGTCCAGGGATGCCTGGCTCAAGTTTTTTTTGTTTTTGATACTGGGGGAACCGAGGCCTCCTTGCTCTCGGTGATGGCCTATGACCGCTATGTTGCCATCTGCCACCCTCTACTTTATGGTCAGAAGATGAGCAATAATCTCTGTAAGGGATTAGCGTTGGGTGCCTGGAGTCTGGGCTTCTTTGATGCCCTGCTCAACATATTTTTTGCTATGAGTTTGGATTTCTGTGAAGACCAATTCATTCCACATTACTGTTGTGAGTTGCCCTCTCTCTTTCCTCTCTCCTGCTCTGATGTCTCCATTAATTTTACAGTTTTACTCTGTTCTGCCCTGTTCCATGGATTTACTACATGTTTCCTGATTGTTTTCTCATACACTCTCATTATCTCCACCATACTGAATATCAGCTCCTCCTCGGGCAAAGGCAGGACTTTCTCGACCTGCTCTTCCCACCTCACTGCAGTGCTGCTATTTTATGGCTCGGGGTCCCTTCGTTATTTTATATCAACCTCCGGCTCTACGGTGGAGATTATCACCTCCGTCCAATACAGTGTGGTCACTCCTTTAGTGAATCCCCTCATCTATAGTGTAAGGAGCAAAGAGGTGAAAGCAGCTGTCAGAAGAACTTTAAAAAATTATTTTCATTATTTTAAATAGCTGATCATAACCAAGGTATTACTGAGAAATCATTTACTAAAAAGAAGTTTGCTTTATTAGGAACACACGATTTCAGTTACTGGATGCAGTAAGCAATCTTAAAATTCAGTCTAATTGATGACCAGGACAAATACCACCATGAAAGTAGTATTTTTTTCTCTTTAAAAATTCATTAAACCACCACAAATTACCAAGTTAGCAAACAATTCAGAATTGTGTTTCAGATGTATAGTAACTAAGAACCACTCATTTGATTGGTGTCCTTTCTCTGCACCCTGTATCCCTTTGACGTCCAGTCATTTTTATATTTTTCCTTTTAGGCACCATGGTTTTCAACTTCTATTAAAATATATCATGCACATAGTAGTTATGTCTCTATTCAACACCCAGTTGTCATCCAAAATGACTTCTAATCACTACTATTTGTCCCTTTTTTTCTTATACAGTTCTCCCAACTATGATTAGCTTCTTATATTCCTTGCCTTTGTTTTTATTTGCTTTGTGCATGATTCTTCTACAGTGTTTCTTTATATATACCAAATGACTGTGGCCATGCTGTGTCTGTCCTCCACCTGACTCATTTCTCTCAGAATAATAATTTCCAGATCCTTCCATATATTAGTAAATTTTACTAATTATTCTTTTCAAATGACTATGATAGTAATTCACTTTGTATATGTACTATGCTTTCTCTATCAAGTGCCCAAGAAAAGTAGTATTTTTTAACATGGAATTATATTTTGTTTTGTTTATTCCTTGATTTGACTCTGAATTTCTATATATGACTATGAGTATTCATTATGTCTATTGGGGGGATGGAGGTCATCAGGAATACACCAGTGATTCCCTAGTCCTACAGGGTTCATTTACCTTACCAGTGAAAGACATGAACTTATGTGTATTAAACTAAGATTGCTTTTAGGGCAAACATCTATCTCTTCACTTAAGTAACATTCCAGTTCCCCTAGTGAAAGTTTTGCTGGAAATGCACCCAGAAAATGGATTACTGTACCATATGATAAGTTTAGTATAACTATGCAAATAGTAAGAACTAACCTTCAAGTTAATTCGAAGAGAGTTTTAATATTTATATTGTCAGAAATAACAAAGTTGCAGCTTAGTCACCTAGCTTCATAATCTCAACACAGTATCCTAATTTTTGTAGTGTGTTACTGTTTTTAAAATCAGTATAATTTTGAGGTTCTATAAATTTTAAATTACATACCCAAATAATATGTGAAATGAATAAAATAAAATATTATTTTATCATTGTTACATTGTCACTTTCCTATTTGTGACAACCATAATATGATTTCTGTAAAATATTATCATTCAGATAATTAGGTGAAAGTAGCACAGGAATTATTTGTACCACTTATAAATAGTTTACTACTAACATTTTTTTCATGTATTATCACCATGATAATACGTGTTTAAGAGGAAAATAGAACTGAAATCATATAAAGAAGGTTTCCTGCATTACTATAATATTGTATTTAGAGAACTATACTTTGAAATTATTGAAAATTAAACATGCAAAACATAATTGTTTACTAAAAACATTTAATACTAACAATTAAAATAAAATATAAAGAACTATAGGGGCCAAAGGGTGGTACAAGCTGTAGGGTGTTTGTGTTGCCGTGCTAAACTAGGGCAGAATGTGGTTTGATTCCCCTGTATCCAAATGGTCCCCTAAGCCAGGACTGATTTCTGAAAGCATAGCCAGGAGTAACCCCTGAACTTCACTGGGTATAGTCCAAAAATCAAAAAAGAACTATTATATACCAATGGAAATTCATGAACTATAATAAAACCACTCTATAGGGTCAAAGTTGAAATGTTATGCAGGCAAACCATGTTAAACATTAAAAGATTAAAAGATATTTAATCATATTGGGAATGTAAAATGATTAAAAATTTAATCTTCATTAAGATCCATAATGGCATTACTTAAAGTAAATGAATAAAAAAGATAAGCAGATCTCTGTAGACACTAATCTGACCAAAACTCGAGATATGCTGTTATTTGACCTGAAATCATCTTTGAGGTCATTTTAGGAGTTAGTACAGGCATCCTCCTCTGACTTTTCATACTTTTGGAAATCCTAGTAGCTAAAACTACACCCACAAATGCAATCTATGTCTGCATTTGGCCAGCTCATAGATTCATTCTGTTCTCAAAAGTGATGTAAACAAAACTGTGAAAAATTATAAGTACACCAGCCATGCGACTGAAAGTCCAACATAATATATAATTTTCTTAAGCTCATATAGAGCACTCACTATGATAATACGTGTTTAAGAACTGAAATCATATAAAGAAGGTTTCCTGCATGACTATAATATTGTATTTAGAGAGCTATAATTTGAAATTATTGAAAGTTAAACATGTAAAACATAAAAGTGCATAGAAATTTTGACAAATAATTGCAGAGTAAATTATTATCTTTTAGCTAAGGAATGGTTAAAATTATAAGGAAAATTGAAGAATATTTTAGAAGAATATTTTAATTTGAGGAAATAATAAAAGTATGGCAAATAAAATTATTTGAATATAAGTTGAGGTAATTTTTTCAGAGTGTAAATAAGATCTATTATGTGTAATAGCATAAAGTATTTGTAAATAGCATTGAACATTAAATATGTCCATTACTCAGTCATACGAAAGGGAAACATCAATTATATGGTTGTAATGAAGATGCTATGCTTGATTTTGATGAACAATACAGTTAGTCATAAAAACACCTATAAAGGACGCACTTTGAGCATCTCAGATATCAACAACATAAGGGAGTTAGTTTTATGCCCAACACAAATAGACAGCCAGGTTATTAGATAGAAATCCACCAAGAATAAAGAATCCTAAAAGCATATAGAACAAGACAAAGTGTTAGATAGGATCAGAGAATTACATAGCATAACTCATAAGAGAAATTACTTTCAATGCTTACCGAATGTGTAAGAATAGATCATACATTGGAACAAACAACAACTCTCAAAGAGTTTATGTAGATAAAATAATATTAAATTCAGTTTATATCATATGAAATAATATTATTTGACCTCACAACTGTATGAAAACTAAAACTATAAAAATAATATAAAGGGAAGCTCCAAACTTTGTGAATGAATGACATGATCCTGAAAAATAAAGTAAAAATAAAAAGCCCAACCCCAGAGATTAGTGAAAATAAAGACATTGCACCTAATCACTGCATTGGAGTAAAAATAGTACTAATATTGAAGTACAAAGTAATATAAGCATATTTCAAAAGACAAAAACGTAACAAATAAAAGACTGAGCATGGGTCAAGAGCAATAGAGTGGGCTACCTTGCATGTGGCCAACGTGATTTCACTCCCTGATATCAGTTTTTGTGAGTGGAAATCCAGGAGCAGCCCTGTGCATTACTATGTGTGTTTCAAACAAACAAACAAATAAACAAAGCCTGATCTAAAGGAAATAGGAGAAAAAGAAATCAAAACTAAAAGATAGTAGATGGTAAGAAATAATAAAAATCAGAATATTCATGAGTAAAATGCAAATCAAGAAACAATCTAAAACTTAACAATAGTAGGTGGCATCCTGCACCATCAGAGTAGTTAGAACTTTAAGTTGGTGCTGAAATGGGTCCAAAGACCATCCCCAGAATCAGACAGTATTGGGAGATTGAAAGAACACAAATCTCATGAAAAATGTTTTAAAGGAAGGAAAGGACACAATCAAGAACACATATAGTTAAAAGTAGAAGAGAAACTGATTTACCTTCTAGAAACGAAGACATTAGTAAAGGAGAATAAACAGCAGCAATAGGAAGAAATCAAAAACAAAATGATGAAGAATGGTATTGATGATAATGGAGAGTCTTCAGTCGAATTTAGAGCTAGTTAATGATAAAAATCAAGTAGATGTTCTTGTGCATTGAGGAGGAAATAAAACAAGAGTTATGGTTCTTACAGCCATGTTCAGAATGAAAGTGTGGAGAAAGAGAAGGATGGGGAGGTGGATTACAAACAGTTTTCTAATCTTGTCAATACAAAGAAGAAACTAACCAATAAAGTTATCAGAGTAACAACAGATGTTAGAATCCAAGCTGACCACCCGAGTAGGCACTGAGAATCAGAGATCACCTCCAATAATGCAGGATGCAAAAGGGAGTTTATTTGGCTAGCTGATATCCTAGTACCTCCAGCCAGAGGAGGTAATCAGGGCAATGAGTTAAATCTTCAAGCAGTTTATACTTACAGGCTTCAACAACTCAAGCATTACATTGGTTAATACGATAACGCAAGAATTTCAGCCACTTGGACAGAAATCTCATCATGCTTAGGGTTGATGTCCCAACTTATTGCAGACTCAACTTTGTGTTTGGGTCCTTGTCTGATGGAACATGTCCTTATCTGGAGGGACATTTGTACACACCTCGTTCCTCTATTTCAGCTGAATAGGGAGGATCTTGCCCTTTACAAGGTGCATTTTGCTATTTTACTTTGAACTAACACTCTCTGCTAATGGGGAAATTATAGAGTGATAAAATGTTTCACAATGACTTTACTGGGGACTTGGGATCACCCTGGTCCTAGGTCCAGGGGACTTTAGTTCTTACACAGACAGATGCAACAGACCAAAATGGTAAGAAATAGTAGAAAAAGTAAAAGACAAAAGCTCAAAAGAAATTCACTTTTTGAGACCATGTCTGAATTGGAGGAAAAGTTAATGATTGGTCAAAAGAAAGGAACCATCCATACAAGAAGGAGAAGGCCATAGGGGTAGAGTAGCACTCACAGGAAAAGGGGAAAGAGAAGAAGCAAAACAGGAGTCAAAGACTAATCATCTCTAATGCCCAGTTTAGCAAAAAAAGAAGGAATAGTTGAAGAAACAGATGGAGTATGAATGCTTCTGCATTTACTACTAACAGGATAGTAATCCTTTTTTTTAAGTCAAAAATTTATCTGCTAACAAACTGCATAAAGGGTCTTATTTATAATATGAATCTCATAGTAGTTACGTTGTATATAAAGTTATTTTATCTTGCTTGGCTGTCTGTTCTCATTTTGATCCAGATGTTCCTTCGAGTTTTCATTTTGCATTTATTTTGGCTGGAATTCGTTGAGCTTCTTGAATCTGGGTGCATGCACTCCTCAGCTCTGGGAAGTTATATTTATAATTTATTTGTTTACCTCATATCTTAGGAATCTACTTCCAATTTTTTTTTTTGGTTTTTGGGTCACACCCGGCAGTGCTCAGGGGTTACTCCTGGCTCCAGGCTCAGAAATTGCTCCTGGCAGGCACTGGGGACCATATGGGGCACCGGGATTCGAACCGATGACCTTTTGCATGACAGGCAAATGCCTTACCTCCATGCTATCTCCCGGGCCCCTTACTTCCAATTTCTAAGAAACTTTTATGATGCTGATACTTTACTTAAATTCATTTCATAATTTTACAATTTATTTCTTTTTCTTCACTTTTTTTATTTTCAGGAAATTTCCTGTGTTGTCAATGAAGTCCCTGATTTATTCCTCAGATGCTGTCACTCTAATGCTGATGAATTCTTATCATGCCTCCTGTCATAAGCTTATGTGCTTTATTGATTGCCTGTATCATTGCTTATTTGACCTCATTAAACATTTCCATCATGGTGTCTCTAATACTTACCTTTCTTGGAGAGTATATAGAGCTGTTAGCTCTGATCATGCTTTCTGGACTATTTTCTTTAGTTTTGGAGTGTGGCAGGTTTCTACAACCTTGATTCACCACTCTGATGTGTTTTAATGACTGAACAAGTTTCTGGTCTTTAGTCCTTAGTGCTTCACTCTGGTCTTTTTACTTTAGAACTTAAGTTTAGCTTAAAAGGGGACAGAGTATTTAGAAAATATTGTTACCAGTTTAAAGATTTGGGAGAGGGAAAGGTGCTATTTATTTTTATTTTTTTAATGGTTTTCTAGCACCACCTAATGTCAGAAACCTGGCCTTTGGTGCAAGAGCAGGTCTTCTAGGCTTTGTTCTGTTGAAAAGCTGAAAGCTGATGGGAGGGACTAACACAACCTTTTCACCACAGTTTCTTAGCCCCTTATGTGGGTTTCTTCCACCAGGCCCCATTGTGTCTTCTGCTCCCAGGACCCATTTTAGCCTTATAGTCAACGTGGCAGGCTTCCAACTTTTTGGATGTCTTCACTCTTTACACCTCATTGAATACACCCACATTCCTTTGTCACTTAATATTTTTCCCAAGTAGAAATACTCTTCCAGAGTTTTTCACATTCTCTTTTCTTCAGAGTGCTTTTTAGAATGAAAGATACATATCTTTTATATATATCTGGGAAAGATCACTAGGCTCTTTTTTGGCCACTTTGTCAAATCTTTTTTTCTTTTAGAAGAGTAGTTGTCTACTGCTATATTGCTATATTCAGGGGTTTCTTTACTAATGCTTTTAAGCATCTATTTTAAGATTGTACTCATTAAAAAGTGTTCTGCCTAAAAATAGCTGTACATATGTAGTCTGACTATTTTTTGTGCTCGGGAATAGTTATCAGCAGAACAATTTTGGATTATATTAAAGTTTTATTTTAATTTTTTAAAGAAATTTTCATACTACTTTCCTGGATGCAAGCTTAACCAGTTTACATTCCCACCAAATAGTGAATGAGGTTTATTTTTTCTTGGCATATCAACAACTATATATAAATAGTCTTTTAGATACAGACCATTTTTATTAACATTGTCATTTTGATTTGTTTTTCATAGTAATTAGAGTTGAGAATTTTGTTTATGTACCTTTTTGGATATCCATGTGCAATTTTTGAAGACCCATGTGTTTAGCTGTTTAGTTATTATTAGTTTTTTTTAATTATTGGTTATTTTACCATGCCAAACAGTGTTGGGGGATTATTCTTGCTTCTACAGTCAGTGATCACTCCAGAAGACCCATGGGGAACTGAATCTGGGTCATCTCCATACAAAGAAAACACCCTATTCATGGGGAAGCTCCAGCAGCAACTTTCCCCTATGTCTTTGGTGGTGACATTTTTGTTGTTAAGTTTTATGATTTTTATATCTTATATATTAGATCTTTGTATAGATCTAATGTATACTGTACATACATTTTTGCCCATTCCAGGGCAAACAACTATTTGGTTTAGAGAATTTCTTTCACATTTTTTGTTATCCTATTTATTTTTATTTTTTCCTTGCCAATAGAATTGAATGACTAAAGATGACAGTAAAATAAATATATTGAAGTGTTTTCTTAAGTATACTTTATGAATATAGGTCTTTTATGTATTTCTTTATTAAAACTGGAGTTAAGTGTTTATACATTGTCATAGTGATCTTATTTCATTACTTTTCATGTAGACCTTGATCTTGATTCTTCTGTTGTAGATTAACTCAATATGTAAAGACTATTTTCTAGATTAATGTTTCAGGATAATGTTCTTGTGTCCTGAGTATCCGCTATTATTTCACTGATAACTGTTTTTATTACTATAGCTTTATAGTATATCCAATTGTAAGGAAATTATCTCCAATCTTTTTATTTTATTTTTTTCTTTAAATCATTATGATTTGCAACATTATATACAGTTGATTTTTAGACACAGTATTTTTAATACCAATCTTACCATTGTATCAACCTCCATCCACTAAATTTTTCAGAGTGTATCTCATACTCCCCTACCACCAGCCTGCCATCATAACAGGCACCATTTTAAGTTTGGTTATTAAAGTTTGGGGCTCATGTTCAGTGTTGTTGATTCCATGGTTTAGATATATAGTTCCTTCTGTCATTAACACCATCGATATACTATAGATTCCCTTTACCCATGTCCCCCTTTATTTAACATCAGTCTATCTTCCCTTTACACTATATTTTTCCTTCTCTTCACTATACTTGGGTCCAAGACTGTTCTAAGCAAGCCTCACTGATACCTACATATAGTTATTCTAAATAATACATGTAAGTGATATCCTATATTTATATTTCTTCTTCTGGCTTAATTTATTTAATATATCTTACACTTCTATGTTGCAGTGAATTACACAATTGCATTAATCCTTAGAGCATCATTATTTATCTATCTTTCCTATCTTGATTTACGGGCACTTAATATTCTAACTTATAAGGATAATTTGCTTATTATATGCATATAGAAATACAATTTTTGTATATTTATTTTGCACCGTAATATTTTATATGTTCATTGTTTCAGAATCTTTATATTTTCTGCTCTACAAAAAGTCATAATTTCACATTTTTCTCAATTAAAAATTTAAATCTTTGCTTTAACTGCTTTAACTAAGATCTCTAATATAATGTAGAATAATTGTGGTAATGGATGTTCTTATCTTCTGCCAGGATTTTATTCTTAAATGTGTCTTAAGCTTTTTGGAGTAGGAGGGTCAACACCTGCTCATGTTCAGGGCTTAATCTTGGCTCCAAACTCAGGCATCATTTCTAACAGTGCTTGAGGATACCATATGGACTATTGTGGATTAGACCAGAGTCAGTTCCATGCAAGGCTTCCATGCAAGGTTAGGGTTAGGGTTAGGGTTAGATTATGGACCTACATGCTCTACTATCTCTTCAGTTTTGAAGTTTTTCTTTCCCTGAGTTTGATGTTGGTTATGCATTTTAAGTATATTATCTTTATATTGTGTCAAGTTATTTCTAGAATAAAATTAATTTATATCACAATAAAAGTTCCTTTACATTACAACTCACTTTGATTCAAGTTGCTGGTGCCTAATATACTTAAATGAAAATGGTAGTGGTAAAGAAAAACCAATACCCTTTATAGCACATTAGTTCACAATTTTGACAGAAAAATTAAAGGTAAAGAATGATTATTGGCTTTAGAACTCCATATAATAGAGGCTATTTACATTTTGATTTTCTGAGCTTATAAATAATTATATGTAGTCAATCTTGGCAGTTTTATTAATATATTTGTTTTTCATTTCCATTGAGGATCTACTGTATTGAGTTATTAAACAATTCAAGTAGAATAATACAGAGGAAAGTTTACTAACTCCCTGTGAAGAGTCAAATTTTCTATTCTTATTATTTATTGCCATAGATACCAGTTATTTATTCTCCCTTTTATTTGAAAGAAATAATATGCTGTGCTTAGTTTTATAAAACTTAAAAGTTTAAACATTAAGTTGAATATTTTTAGGACATTTTTTACCTTGATCTTACTTACTGTTTTTTTGGGTTGTTTTTTTGAAGTTCCCAAGTGATACTTAGTAGGCCTCCTCTATTCTCTAACTTCTCATCCTTCCCCAGTGATAACCAAAAATAGGACTCTGTCTCAGAAAGTTTTGTTTTGTTTTCTGTTATATCACTTGCTACAGTTATTGATACTTCAAAATTGGAAAAGATAATCCAATAATTTTTTCATTCTTAATTTATTATTATTATCAAGATTAGCTAATATTTTGTGGGCCATGTCTGGTATTTCTCAGGTTTTACTTCTGTCCCTGTAACCAAGTTTGCATGAAAGGTAAGCCCCTTAACTTCCATAATTTTTATTCTAGCTCCAAAGATCTCTTTAAAATTATTGTTGAGCATTGTAGGTTGAATTATAAATGTGTGTATATATAATTATGTCTCTATAGTTATGTACATATACGTCATTGCAACAGGTAAACAGAAAAAGTCTGGTAGAATAAATAGAATAAATTGACTTTAAGTTAAAGTTTATTTAGCTAGACTTTAATAGACACTTAGGAAATAGACGCTTAGCTTAATGACTAATTACTGAATTTATTTGTTCTAAATTTATTACAATTTATTACTTTATTATTAACTCATACAGAAGACTTAACTGAGTAAAATGTTATGGCATGTTATATAAAAATATTCTCTTTATTATGACAACAGTTAAATTCCTTTAACATTTGAAGATTCTTTACTTCAAGAAGCAACTACAAACAAACTCTGAATGTAACACTTAAGGCAACCTGTTGGTAACTAATTAAAAATATATACCAAGTCATGACACCAGGGAATACTGGCATTTGCTTCAGCCACCCATCAGGTTACTAATGCTTCCAAGTCAACTCTACAGTCATATAAATAAAGACACACAGAGGGAAAAACATTGAAGAGGTACAAGGGTGATGATTATTTTCAAATTATTTGAAAGAATTAAATGCCCTGTAGTATTTATAAAAAAGATTTATAATGGCAGAATTGGTAGAATTCTACCATATTCATGGTAGAATTTTATAACATAACAAAAACATTTTATTTAAAAATTCTGAAGGCAAATTTTATTTCTTGTAGTTGAATCAAACATAAGTTGTGCAGCTAATTGTGGAACAGACCATAATTGGAGAAGATATACAGGTAACATGCATTTAGATTTTATAGGGTATTGAACAGGGGTGTGCTGGTCGCTGATCAGTTAATAAATAAGGACTCAAGTTCCCATTGTTCAGATTTTGCTACTGGTAACAGAGTAAGAAATAAATCGGTAGGAACTAAAATGGACCAGACTGCGACCCCCCTGGGAGGGCCCCTGAACCACGGGGATGAAGGGATGAAGTTTTGCCACTTATTTGTGAGTTTCAGGAAGCCAGACCGATCTTGATATCTCTGTAAGGCAATTCTCAAGAAGTTAGAACAGATAGACCCAGGACAACTGTGCTGATCGAGGGTGTTTATTTAAACCAGCATAGCTGGTCTTATACTCTTTTTAGGCAGGGAGGGGTTCATAGCTTGTCAATCATAATTCAAACAAGGCCTTTTCCAATCATAATTCATATATAAGTATTTATCCAAATAAGGCAGGCAGCTTCTATATTCTAACAGCAATTACTTAGTCTACCAAGAAAAACAACTGCAGGAAATTGGGAGGGGTAGAGGTAGGCTACCAGGAGGAGAGCAAAACTTCTTATCAAAAAGAAACTTCTTAATTATGCTGCACTAAAATTTAACCTAAAAAATTAACTCACTTATCCAAAAGTCATTTATAATCAACTTTTGCATTATTACACTGCAACAGTTAATTCATAAATCAAAAAGCATGCACAAAACATGAGCAATATCCATGCAACTTAAAGCAACTTATATTTTAAAAACATTTTTCTTTCTGCTAGCAAGTTCCTCCTAGCTATGTGGCTTCATGACCCAGAAAAGTTGTGAACACTTGTGGTTAGCAGCTTTGTTTAGACCCAGGCACAAACCTGCCAGCTGTCATGTATACATCTCAGTGAAAAATTCCACAGAGACAAGACTGTGGCTGAGGTCATCTCTTTTTGTGTAGATGAAAGCAGATTCCCACAGTTCCCCCTTCTCTGTATAATAAAATGAGTAAAATTACCTGGGTGGAGGGCTCATGTCTTAGGCTACCTGGTGGGCTTCCAGATATGGATGTGACAAGTCAACGAATTATTTAGGCCTGAGAGAGAATATGAAGTCCCGTTTGCCCCCAGATGCTGGCACCAGGCTAATCCCATCGGAGACACCTCCACAGCCGAGAGCAAAGTGAGCAGCGGCGCTTGGCCAGAAGCTCAAACTTTACAAAGCTCAGAGGCTGGAATGCAGGTTTGTCGTCAAACTCGTCGTCTTCTGGGTCCTGACAGGAGAGCTGCTGATAGTAGATTTCCACTGAACGCTTGGTAGCCTCATCAACCTGATTTTGGGGGGGGGGGGGGGTTTGGGTCACACCCGGCAGTGCTCAGGGGTCACTCCTGGCTCCATGCTCAGAAATTGCTCCTGGCAGGCATGGACAACCATATGGGGCACCGGGATTCGAAACTCGTGAGGCAGTGGAATGCCCATGGGCCAAAGAAAACTGGCAACATGAACCCAACGAGGGGTCCCAAAAAACTGGGTAGCAGTGTCGATAGCCATGGGGAAGTTGAAAACCAATTCTGATACCAATATTCATCTTTCTCTCTTGTTTTCTGTCTATTTTCTAAACTCTCTTCTACTCGTCTAATACTATCATCTACTAAGCCAAGCTTATCCTTAAAAAAGCAACACTTTTCCTTTAAGGCGGCACACACTCCCCCCTCTCTCAAAAAAGCAAGGTCTAAACCATGGCGATTCTGTAAAACAGCTTCAGCAAGAGAGGCAACTCTCTCTTTAAGATGTTTTAACCCTTGCTTCAGTTCCCTGATATCCGTGTCAACAGCACGAGAGAGTAGGTGGAAATTGGCTTGGGGGCTAACAAGAGAATATATTCCTGTGCCTGCACCAGCAGCGCCTAGTCACAGCAGCACTGCAATAGTGACTGCTATGAGAGGCTCCCTTTTATGGCGGAGGAGGGTGCCATCAGTGGAGGAAAAAAGCAAATCCTCTTTGGTTCTGACAGAAAGGCGGGGTAAAAGCAAAACTAAAACACAATAATCTCTATGTGTAAGAAAAATATCTGTAACAAAAATGGGATTTAAACCAGTGGAGCAGGCAAAATAGGTGGAGTTTGGAGAAACGAGATATTGAGAGCGATTAGAAACAACATAAGTTTGATTATAAATATCAAGCAATGAAATGGGAGGAAGCATTTGAGGATCTAAAAGGCATAGTCCAATACCCACGACCTGTTCCAAGGTAATTCCCTGGGTGGGGTCAAAGTCAGTCCCAGGAGATGTGAGGCTCATCTTGGACAGGAACGGGATCACCAAAGACAGCAACGCCTTCATAAAATGGTGGTTGAGAAGAATAGCAAATCCAGCACTGTTCATAGGCAGGATCAGAGATGGTCTCTGCTGAAGCGTTGATCATGTTTAGGATGAGTTGTGACGATGAGACAGGTCCGGATGGAATGGTGGGCTGGAACAACCTGCTTGAGCTGGAGGTAAAAGGATAAAGGGAAGCAGGAACAGCAGGTTTTTTACCAGAAGAGGGGGCAAATTTTTCATGAGGATGTAGAAGGGGATTCGGTCCAATGGCAATGTGCTTAAACTGAGGGGACTCTTTAAGAAGCTTAAGAGAAAAAAGAAGTCCAGGATCATTACCAGAAATATAAAGGCGCAAGCCCCAAGTAATTTGTTGGGCCCAGGAATGTTTCATTCCTGCAGGGGTAAAAGAGATAACAAGAGGATTGCACCAACGTTTGCAATTCCAGGTGGTTTGTTTTAGGCATTTCACTGTGATGAAATCCCAAGTTGAGGAGGGGTTCCAGTCGACATCAGCCTGTAGTTTTGCAGCCCCAAGCTGCGCAGAAGTAGGCAGGAGCATAACCACACTTACTGGCAAGAGGGTGATCGCGGTGTGCTCCGGGGCAAACGTAAATGGCTTTGTCCTGGAGGATGGCCCGTGAGGTTGGGCTGCCACAGGACACAGCCTTGCCACCAGAGCGAGCGGCTAGCTGATCAAGTTCTGTGTTGACTGGGCGGGAGCGAGCCATAAAATGATCAGGAGTGCCCCAGCCTGCAGCGCCCAGTGCCAAGGCACAAAGATCCAAGTACAGGGTTGGCCACGGGGTGGAAGCGGCAACCTGTGAGGTGGGATTGGCAACATCTCCAGTCTCATTGATAATGAGCCAGGTATAATTAAAAAGACGATAAGGTGAGGCAAAAGTAAAAGAAAAGCACAGGCTTAAAATCAGGAGGGGAAGAAATATCATCTTGTAAGGCAGACTAAGGTTGAGATGAATCGGCTGAGACATCTGCATCTTCGGCTCCAGTCTCTTCAGGGGTGGGGTGAGGTGCTTCGGGAGAATGTTAAGCAGCATCTGAAAAAGAAGCAGAAAAATCCTCAGGGGCGCTTTCCCTGGGCGGGTTATGCAGCTTTGCCACTCTTTCTGGAAGTCAGCGCATTTCTCCAGAAGTTGTATTATGGACACAAGCATGTCCTTTAACCCAGATAAGTACTCGGTGGGAGCCGAGCCATCGGCCTGTGTGAACGTCCTTCCAAAGTACTTGTTGAAAATTTTCTTGAGTGGTAGGGTGCCATAGGCGGTCAACAGCGGACCAGCCATAGGTGTCATAAGACAAAAAGTTGAGCACAAACAGTGCATGATTTAATAGCAGGCGATGTTTGCCTTTGCCAGCATATAGGGTCTCACTTTTAGAGGTGAGTTTGAAAAGCATGTTTTTTAGGGTTAGATTAGCTCGCTCAACAATGCCCTGACCCTGAGGGTTCAAGGGAATGCCTGTCTTGCGGGCAATGCCAAATTTAGCACAAAAGTCTTTAAATTTAGAACTGATATAACCCGGACCATTATCCGTTTTAATGGTGACGGGAACAGGCATAATGGTAAAACAATGAAACATATGAGCAATCACATCTTTAGTGGCTTCTCCTGTATGGGGAGAAGGACAAATAAATCCACTAAAAGTATCTACAGAAACATGAATGTACTTAAGGCTACCAAAGGAGGAATAGTGAGTAACATCCATCTGCCAAAGTTCGCCAGGGACAAGTCCATGGGGATTGCTCCTGTGTGAGGTTCAGGCAAAAGTGAGGGGCAGTCTTTTCAGGACTTAACTATGTCTCGAGCTTGCTCTTGAGTGATGGAAAATTTGAGCCTGAGAGTTTGAGCATTAAGATGATGTAACTTATGAGCTTGTTGTGCTAATTCTAAAGAATGTGAAGAATTTAAAACTGCCATAACGCGAGTGGCGTTATCCACAGACTCATTACCCTCAGCAAGGGGGCCGGGAAGGCCAGTATGAGCTCTAATGTTGGCCACAAAAAATGGATTAGAGGGGCCCGGGAGATAGAATGGAGGTAAGGTGTTTGCCTTTCATGCAAAAGGTCATCGGTTCGAATCCCGGTGCCCCATATGGTCCCCCGTGCCTGCCAGGGGCAATTTCTGAACATGGAGCCAGGAGTAACCCCTGAGCGATGCCGGGTGTGACCCCAAAACCAAAAAAAAAAGGATTAGAGCGAAGTAAAAGTTTTTGAATATCAGAAAAAAGGGTTGAAGCTGGAGTAGAGGGTTTAATATGCAGGACTGTTTCTAAAAGAGGAAGGGTGGTTGCAATATAGCAACTGTCTGTATACAAATTAAAGGCTTGGGTAACAGACTTAAAAACTTCAGCAATGGCAGCAAGTTCAACAAGCTGTGCCGAGGTGTGTGATGTGGATACCTGATGAGTAGTGCCGTCCACCTTAAAGGCGGCCATACCATTGGAGCTACCATCAGTAAAAACGAGGGAGGCATCAGGAATGGGCTGCAGCTTAGTAATTTTTGGAAAAACAACAGGGTGTAGGCGCAAAAATTGGAGTAATTTATTTGGAGGGTAATGATTATCAATAGTCCTGGAAAATCCTACTGCAAAAACAACCCACTCTTGTTAATTTTGTAAAAACCATTGTAGTTCAGGTTTGGTATATGGAATAATAGCTTTAGAGGGTTGGCAACCAAAAAGTTTAATGGAGGCTTCACAGCCTTGTAATAAAAGTTGTACCACGAGGTGGGGGTAGGTGGCTAAAACGTTATCAGGAGAAGCAGGGAGGTGAATCCAAAAAAGGGGTGTGGTTTGCCATAAAACAGCAATGGGAGCA
>PVKC010025890.1:0-16307 GCA_004027635.1 Crocidura indochinensis | reverse complement strand
TGCATTTTCTCTGCATGTTATTTTATCCTTGTCCAGAATTTCTGTCATTTCGGATGATAACCATTCCTTTCACTGCCATCCTTTTCAAAGAAAGGTGAAGCATTTCTGGAAAGTAATTCCATGAAATTGTGAAGGCTGTGGGACTTGCCTCACTGCTCTCAGATCCATGAGGTGCCTACATTTTCACTGTCTCTCCCCCAGTCCCTGTAGTTGGGATCTTCTCAAATAGCTGTGAAATAAAGTACTATGAAAAGAAGAAACAGAGAAACTCCACTAACGGCAGAGACAAAATTCATCAGCCAGACAGCATGGTTTAACTTACTGGTCTTTTCATCATTGAGTGCCTGCCAGTGTCTGTAAACTTGATAGCCAAGGAGTAATAGTCAACAAGGCTCGCTGGAGATGGTTGAAAATGGCTGGTGAGCAAAGGAAAATTTCCACTGCTTTCCAAAGAATCCATAAGCATTTTCTTATACTTCTCTCATCCAATGTCAAAGCTTTCTCCTTGTCTATGTTACTTTAACATTAACCTCACTTCAGACATTTAATTTATGCATTTGTTTTCTGGCTTAAGATTTTCCTTAGCCAACTATTAATTCATTTTGATGGTGCAATTTCCATAATCTAATTTTTGGGGCAGGAAGAAAATGGCTTTTTCCCCATCATTACAGTTTCTTCAGGTACCATTTAGTATTCTATTTAGTCATGAAATTAGTTTTATATTTAATATATGCTGACTGCACAGAGACACATTCATTATTTTTATTGTCTGATGCTGTTAAGTAAAGTATCTATGTAGATCAGTAGTCTACATATTCTAACTAATTTTGATAGTTTAATGACTGGAAGAAGAAGATGGAGAATTCTCTAGGCATGCCATGCTCTTTCATGTTATTGAACTGTTGTTCTTATCCCATTGGGCATCAGCTTCTCACATAGCTTCTGTAAGCCTGTAAATTTATTTATGTCACTAAAATCTATGTATCTTAATTTTTAACATAAATTAACTGTTCACATTTCCTAAACATTTACCCCTAAACAAATACCAAGATAGTGGTCCATCTTACATGTTTTCTTGCAGCACTGTCATTCTCTATAGCAAATAATTCAAGCAGATAAATCTCTTTACCTTATAACATAAGAAAAGATGATGTGAAAATACTAACTAGAAAACTATTTTTCCAAGAAATAGAAATACTAACTTCTTCACTGATATTAATGTTTTAATATAATGTTAAAATGACTTCTATGTACATATCTAAAGCAATTAAAATAGCAGGCCTTTCCTTGCTTTAATAATATTTTTAATTTTAAATATCTGACCTTCTTCTTTGACCAACACAAGACTAAACTAAAGGATGACCATATTGCTTAATGACTGTTTCACTTCTGAAATCAGTAATAGATTCCTCCTTCACACTTAAAAGGGCATCGAGTTGGCTGATAGAGGACACAGCTGACTTTTTGATTAGTACATTAGAAGAGTCTATTTTGTTTTCAGAGAATCTGCAGTTGACTCTGCATTCTAGTTATGTGTTCACTGTAGCACTAAGCTCTTTAAATTCAGCTTAATCACCTACAAACAGTTGACAAGAATATCCAATGTTTCTCTCAAAAATTATTCTGATACACTGAAAATATGGGTAAAAATTACTGTTGTAAGAGGCAAATTGCTATGTAAATCAAGTATCACTCTATCTATGAGCACAGTACATAAAGAAGTATAGAGAAATAATTATGAAACTAAGGAACTTAATGGAGAGTATCATGAAATACTAAAAAGGTTCCAATAATTAGAAAGTAGAGCTTTTAGCCTCATTCTACTATAGGAGGTTATACATATGCCCTTATCTAGGGTATTTTAATCTGTAGATTAGAGGAGTGATCCTTAAATCTAAAACTCATAAAAAAGAGATTCATACCATTTCCAGATTTTCTCAAATTTGAAACAATTCTAGGAAAAGAATGAAATATTTCACCTGCTATCAGTTGCATGTTACAACTTCAGAAAGAAAAAGAGACAAATAAGAAGAAATCATAGAATACAAAAACATATTTATAGTGTTTAAAATATATAAGATTCCAGGATTTTATATCATTCTTCTTACTATCAATGTTCCTCCTGTGAAATATGAGGCTTAGATCCCAACAGTGTTGCTGCCTTTATTTGGACAGTTTTTACTCTACAATGTAAACTAATGCATAGAAGTACAATGTGACTTCTTTGGGGGAGTCCACATTACTGCAGTAATACAATGATATTTAATTACTGAATAATGCAAGCTAACCATTTCGATCAGGCAAGACGAAGCCTCAGATGACAACATGGCTAATAATTTGAAAAGAAAATCTAGAGAGTGCCTACACAATTGCTTAAGGTATGCAGATCCATAAGATTCCCACCCACAGGACCAGGAACTGTAAAAGGTACTGAAAATGGTGACAAACCTCAGCAGCCACTAGTGCCCTATCATCTATTACATTGGGAGAATGAGAGTTACTGTTTCACTCTGTATTGCCAATTGTCAATCTTTTCACATCAAACGGTCCTGTTTTGCTCAAGATAATAGTTTATAAAACTATCTAGATTTGGAGTCTTTGTTTAATCTTACCCATTAATAAGAGTTTGAGTATACTTGTGTTATAATTTCTAACAGCCAGGGACAAATATGACAACTTTCCCTTACTAATAAGGGTAATTAGGTGATGGTCTTGCAATCCAGCTGGCAAGCTGGTGAGGAGTCAAAGCAGCATTTCTCTAAAAGAGAGAGAAATAATCTTTTTATTCTAACAGCCAGGAGGAAAAGAACCCTGTGGTTTTTGAGGTTGGAATGAAAAATGTGAAGTGATCACTGTTTGATTGCCCTGAACATCAAGGTTCCAAAATACAGAGAGAGAAGAAAAATGTCTACAAAGCCCACACATCGGCTTCAACATGTGACTTAAGAAAATGAGAAATCTCATGGAAAAATGTTGAGATTGATAAAAAGCTGAGCATGCCTGAGGAAAAACATGTATAAATTTGCAGTAAAGTATGGCAATAATTCTTTCATTTTAAAAAGTCCTGTTCCTTATTCTTACTAAAGAGTATTGACAAGCCTGATTCATATTATACTTATCGCAAAAAATGTATTAACTTCCTATTCTTTTCTTCATAAAGAAGCCAAAAATCCTATACTAATAATTAGTACTTGTATGAATTAAATTAATGAGACCTTGATGTACTGGATGATGGTGGATGGATGGTGAGGCCTTTCTTGGACAGGCCAGCAGCCTGCAGCTTCTATGGGCTGGCGGGTCTGAGGGTTTCAGGATAACAGCGAGGAAATGATCCACAGCAGTCATGAATTTTTAGGAGGCAAGGTCTTAGCCACCATGTGTGGCTTCTAAGCTAAGCAGCTTCTTTCTTGCTCCTGCATCTATCCAGTCTCTATCACCTCTCCATTCTGCTTCCTGTTAAGGCTTCTCTTGCTGACTCTCCCGCTGAATCTCTCTTCCATCCCTCAGGCAACCCCTTTGTTACCTTCCATAAACCCTTCCCAATTGTGGGCTGGTCTAACCATCAGGTAAGATAAGCATTTTGTCCCGGGAAAGGTAACAAGTATTGTATAAAAAATTATTTAAAACAAATAAGCAAAAAACAAAATAAAATCAACAGTGGTTCTTCTGGAAACTAAACTAAACTAAACTAAAGAAACTCTAACTATTCTATCAGAATCTAGTTATCTCTCCCCATATAGTTCTCTGTGTCTGTTTCAACTAACCACAAATAGCTTCTATTTACAAACAAAATGTTTACAAAAATAACTCCAAACCCTATCCTTGTAGATTCCCTTTCATAATGGAAAACTAAATTTTATATAGAACATTACCAGGAGATCTGAGAGGTGGGTGGGGATCAGCCTAGTAAATATGTTAAGTTCAATTCTAACACTACATATTGTACCTGAATACCATCAAAAATCCGATACTTGGGCGCCTTCTATATGTGATCTATACACCAACCATACATCCCACCTTAACGAAACGGAAGGAAGGAAGGAAGGAAGGAAGGAAGGAAGGAAGGAAGGAAGGAAGGAAGGAAGGAAGGAAGGAAGGAAGGAAGGAAAGAGGAAATATACATTCTCAACATCATATAATTCACTTTCAACAAAAATGATTCTATCTCCATTGAAAAGCTGAGATTAATATAAAAAGCTCCATTTTTCTGTCAAATTGTAATCCATCTATATCTGGCTTAGTTCAAATGTATGATAGACATGCTTACTTTTTGCTTTTCTCCTACTTTTCTCAACCCTAAATATTTTGCTAAGACCTCTAGAACTTCAGTTAACAGAAGACAAATTTCCCTTAATTTTCAGTTTCTTTAAAGAAAGCTTCACTCATTACCTACCAATTAATTAAAACTCATGCAAACCACAACAGTCTGTTTCATCATACTTTTTTCTTTATTTAAACATCTTTATTAAATATATGGTTGTGATTTGGTTTCAGTCATGTAAAGAACATCCCCTTCACCAGTGCAACATTCCCACCACCAATGTCCCAAATCTCCCTCCCTCCCAACCCACCCTCACCTGTACTCCAGACAGACTTTCCAGTTCCCTCATTCATTCACATGATTAGGGTAGGTCTCTGTGTAGTTATTTCTATAGCTGCACTCACCACTCTTTGTGGTGAGCTTCATGAAGTGAGCTGGAAGCTCCAGCCCTCCTCTCATTCTCTGAGGATTGTTGCAAAAAGAGACTGTTATTTTTCTCAAAACCCATAGATGACTGAGAATATTCTGCATCTCTCTCTCCCTCTGACTTATTTCACTCAGCATAGTAGATTCCATGTGTATCCATGTATAGGAAAATTTCATGACTTCATCTCTCCTGACAGCTGCATAATATTCCATTGTGTATATGTACCACTGTTTCCTTAGCCATTCGTCTGTTGAAGGGCATTTTGGTTGTTTTCAGAGTCTGGCTATTGTGAATAGTGCTGCAATACTTTTTAATAAGGTAAGAATAGCATTACCCATGTCATATAGACATATCTGTCATGCAATATTAAAGTTTACAATATGACAATTTCAGAGTTATATAAAACTTTCTCCATTCTACCTTTACCCTAACCTAAACTAAATCACTAATTCACATAGTCATCCTTTTCTATATCTTTAGGTATAAAATAGTGGTATTAATGATGATTCCTCACGAGACTTCTTCCATTCTCTTAGGTGAGTGCCTGATTCAGTGATTTGCACCTTAGGGTCAGGCTTGTGGCAAAAATATACATACTATTAGTTAGATATTTTATTTAAACTGCTCCAGTATTCTTTTATTAATAAAAAGATACTTTAAATTATATACAATCAATTTAATCTCATACACATTTTGTCACTATTCTAAAATCTAAATACACATTTAGCACCAAAGATATATTACAGTGTTTATCTAAAGCCTGTACCTCCGAGGATCCTAACACAGGCTTGATCCCCTGCACCACCTTATCAACCCTGAAAATAGCTAGGAGTGACCCCTGAGCATAGTGCTAGGGACAATTCCTGTCACCGTGTGGAACACACTAAACCAACCCCTCCCCCCAAATATCATACATGTAGAGCGAGGCCTAATGGAGAATACTTTTACTTTCCAAAAGAAAATTGTTAGCTTTCTTATCTATTTTTCTCAGTAAATTTAAAACCACTTCCCCAATATGACACAAAAATAAGAATTGTAAGAGAAAGTAAATTACTATTTACTGATTCTAAATACCCAAAAGTCACCATAAATTATTTCACTCAATCTTCAAAACTTTTTTTTTGCTTATTTCAACATTTATTAAATAACTCCTATGTATTTAGCTTTAAGGACATAAAGATGACAAGGACATGCTGTCTTCCTTCCTGGGACCTTGTGGGTGATGGATTAAGCAAATTAGCAATTACAGTCCCCACAATAAGTGCCAAGACAGAAAGTGATACACAGGAATGCAGAACAGGGTGAAGGCAAATTGTTTAGAAGTGAAACCACAAGCTGCATTTGAAGGACATGCAAAAGTCAAATAAAAATGAAGGGAAAAATATTTCACTTATGTCAAGGCTTGACAAATAAGAACATACTCAGTATAAGCATTGTGCCAAGGATTTTATTTAACCCTCAAGTCTGAGAATTTTAAATAACTTCCAAGGTCAAGAAACTGCTAAGCATTAGAGAGATCAGTTTTGAATTCAGCAAATTGATTCTAAAAATCCATGCACCTAACAAAAGTTATTGGAACATTCTAGTAGTTTAACTGAAAGTAGTTTATCTGAAATACACTTTTTGTTGTTGTTGCTGCAGGGATGTAGAATAAAATTAGACTAGGGGCATAGGTGGGAATTAGATCCACAAACCTGAATGTTGCATTCTATGAAGTATAAATGCCTTGAAAATCCATGAGGATGCACAGGACAATCTACAGCAGAGTCCCAGAGAGAAAGATATTAAGTAGCATCAGCTGATGTATTCTTGGCAGCATCATAAAAATATATATGTATATATAAGTCTATATAACATACACATATATATATATATATATACATATATATATTAACCCTAATACAATCCAGAGAGATGGACACAATTATTATCAAAGTGAGGCACAGATAGGTTAAGTGTCTCACACAGGATGACTTGACTAATTAAACAGAATATCTAGGTTCCTCATCAGGCAGTTTAGCTGGAAGTCATGTGCTTCACCAATCTGTCATTTATCAAGCTTAGACCACAGATGGGAGCTGGGTAGATCTAAATAGCCAGACTCGAAAAATGGAGTGATCATATTTATATCAAAGTTCATGGCATTTGATCCTGCTCACAAAACCAGGAAAGCAAACTCTGAGACATATAGCTATTACCCTGGAACGCAGGTGCTTGTCACATTAAGATGTTTAGAGTGCAGGTGGAAGTGGGGTGGATGGAGGGAGATTTGGGACATTTGGTGGTGAGAATGTTGCACAGGTGAAGGGGGTGTTCTTTCTATGACTGAAACCTAATCACAACCATGTTTGTAATCAAGATGTTTAAATAAAAATAGTAATAAAAAGATGTTTATTACAAGAGAATCAGATTCATGAAGTCCTTATATTTGTAAGATTCCAGGATAATTCTGTCTAATAAAATCTTAATAAAATGAGTTAAAAAAAAACTCAAACTTATTGTCTGACATAGTAAGAATTCAGTCACTATAGGTTACTTTTAAGAGTTGTTAAAACCAGCTAAGTGGTTTGTTTAAAACAGGGGTGGCGAAAACGTGCCTCTCCAGCCGCATGTGACTCCCTGCCAAAATGAATGCGGCTCTTTGCCTCTTATCATTACTCGTATACTGTGGCTCTTTGCCAAGTTTGGATTTTGTTCTGCTGCTTCTGAGGAGGGACCTCTAAAGAGAGATCTCCAAGTGCAGAGTCCCGTCATACCCCAGGCTGTGTCCTCCCGTCTCCCATCCCTCGGAAACGACTGCACAGGCCAGCGAGCAAGGGACCCGTGTGGCACATGTTGGGTCATATCTTGCCTAACGTTAATTCTTGGAGTGGAGGATGCAGCACACCCTCACCATCACTGCAGGATTTTGACCCTCACTCAAAATGGCAAAATGCAATATGTGTTTCACAGATTATAGTTAAAAATTATATGCTTTTGTGTGAATGCTTGTTTTGGCAGGTCACTGCATGGTGTGACTCTCTGACTCTCACAGTTTAAAATTTTGGCTCTTTGTGTCGAACTTGTTCACCACCCCTGGTTTAAAGCATGTCAAAAATTCATCCATATTTTGCAACATCCTCAATGTCTCATCAGTTTCCAAGGTAATGAATGTAACATAAAACTAAAGAACATGTCACTATAGAAAGTTGATAAGCATCAGCACAGCAAGCAGGTCATTAAGAAAAGCATCATGCTTTCTTGCTTATGAATTGTTCTTAATTGAAATTGATCTTGAAATACAATAAAAGTAAATGCTATAGACATGTTTTTCTTTCCCTTTGACTTGTGCTTAGTATAATTTAAACTTTGATGAATGCTACTCATTTCCATTCAATATCTGACTTCATGGTGAAATTCTATCCTGTCAGAAAATATTTCTATAAAGAAATGATATATTCTCAGATTCAGTTCTATGGATACTGTCTGCTTAATAAACATTATAATTTTACATTCAAACAAAAGCCAGTAATTGGCTGCTCAAAATTACAAACACAATATTGTAAAGTACAATTTCTTATTTTAATGATGCCTACTATTTCTCCTCATAAGATATATATGTGATTAAGACTTCAGATTAATATAAAGTATATTGATTTCTTATTAATTAAAACTTATTCCAAATATGTCAGAGCTGGTAAGAACCACTAGCCACAGGTGACTACTGAGAAATTGAAATATAGCTAGTCTCTATTGAAATATGCCAAACCTCTTTTCCTTTTTAAATGGGTAATAGTAACTGAAGAACTCTAGACTATAAACTTGAAATTATATATATTTTTTTGTTTTTGGGTGTTTGGGCCACACCCTGTGATGCTCAGGGTTTACTACTGTGGGGATTAAACCATGATCTATCCTAGATCAGCTATATGCAAGGCAAATGCCATACCACTGTGCTATTGCTCTGCCCCCAAATTAGATCTTTTAAACTTAATTATTACAATATCAAATCTAATTTAAAAATTACAGTGTTCCATCACAAACTGAAATGACTTTAAAACTTCTTATAAGCACATGTAGTAATAATCCTAACCTAAAATATAGGGAGAGTTTTCAAAAGACTAGGGCAAGAGTCCTCAAACTTTTTAAACAGGGGCCCAGTTCACTGTCCCTCAGACCACTGGAGGGCCAGACCATAGTACAAACAAAAATTACAAAAAATTCCTATGCACACTGCATACATCTTATTTTGATGTGAAGAAACAAAACGGGAACAAATACAATATGTGGCCCCCGGGCCGTAGTTTGAGAACCACTGGACTAGGGTATATATGTGAGTTACTTGGGGCCCCAGGGTCAATTCCTGTCACAGACAACCTTCTATTCTCTGCCAGGTGTGGGTCTGGTGGCACTCAGCACTTCTGGGGATACCCCTGAAAATAAATAACAGCAAATTAGTACCAAAATTATCAGCTTTGATAAATTTCTTATGCCTATATCCTTATATGTATGTTTTAAAAGTATTTATCTATATTAATATAACCCTAAGTGACTACAAAACAAGTATTTCTCCATATTTTCTTACCTCACAATCCTGAAAATTTATACAGAAGCCCTTTACTGGCTTTTATAGCATGCAGTACTCTGACTGTCTTTGCAATACATTTTACTCAAATGTTTATTATTTATTTTAGTGAAACAAAGAAGTTTTATTTAAAGAGATTTAAAGAAGTTTTATTGGAAAGAAAAGGGAAAAAAATCTGTTCAAGAGAGAACACAAGTTTCTCCAAAGTGAAAACAAATTAGAGAATGACGTAAGGGAGAAAGTTATATACATGCTCTGAAAATCATTTTGACATGAAGTAGGTAAACTGAAGTTGTCTCACAGAAAACCTTAAATTCTTGATTATTTTAAAAACATAAATTACTTTACTTAAAAACTATGCATTACAAAGTTTACCTAATAGATCTTTTTTTGTTTTGTTTTGTTTTGTTTTGGGCCACACCCAGTGACGCTCAGGGGTTACTCCTGGCTATGCGCTCAGAAGTCACTCCTGGCTTGGGGGACCATATGGGGAACCGGGGGATCAAACCGTGGTCCATCCTAGACTAGCGCAGGCAAAGGAGGCACCTTACCTCCAGCGCCACCGCCCGGCCCCATAATAGATCATAATACATTTGTTTCCAGGTTAGTGGAGTGAAGTTATTTAGAATAGAAAAGAAGAAATAAAAGAGAAAGAAAAATAGAGGATGGCAGTTAGAATTTGTGAAAATCATTGTATCTTGCAATGACATCATTAAGTCTTCAGAAGGTTTAAAAGCTCTGTTAGTTCATCATTCTTTACATCATTTGTTTCAGAACATTACGGGGCTTCAGATTCACATTAGAATTTAAATTTATGTGTTCCTACAGGGTTGACAGTAATAAAATAATGGAGTTGCTACATAGCTACAAGTACAGCCGCGTGGTCCAGATATTCCAAGCACTATTACTTTTACTGTTTCTTTGGAGGGCATGTTTTCAGCTGGCAGGAATCCCAGAAGTATGAGAAAGTGGAGGAAGAATGCCATATGTACTTAAAAGACATCCTGGACACAACAGTCTAAATACTAACATACCTGCAGTTTTGTAGAGATTTATGTCATTGCAGGGAGTCATATCTGAGTGGTGAAGCTGGGTCATCAAAGAAAGGCAATTGTGGGTGATGGGTACAGCGGGCATAGATTTGCAAGGGCAGTGACTTAGCCTGCCAAATCACTCAAGATTGCCAGCACAAGATTCAGATGTTTGCAAAATAAATTTAAGTTCCAATTACAGCATTTTAAAAAAATATTTAACTCTACAACCATAAAGTCAAAAACAAATCTGAATAAATAAATAAATCCTTATGTATAAGGATAGAAAAGACAGAATGAGTGAAGTTCTAAATTTAATTTCCCTCAAACAAGTCAGTTAAAATTTTATTTTCTTTCAGAACACAAAATACTTTTTTTCCAAACAAATCTGTTACTATTTTGTTGTGGCACAAACATAAACAAAACTTTAATTTTAATATATTTTGTTCCTGAGTAGAATTGTTTTAGTTTCATTATTACTTTCAAATAAATAATAAAATTCATTTTTTATTCCTGAAATAGGAACCTCTATTTCTTCTTAATTTCTTTCTTAAGAACATTTCCAAAGCATATAAAATAACATGTGGACTTGACTTTACAGTAACTTCCCCCTTAATATTTTTAGATACCATGAATTATAATTCTGTTAATAATAGTTTTTGTTTTTTTTTTTTGTTGGTTTTTTGGTTTTTGGGCCACACCCGGCGATGCTCAGGGGTTACTCCTGGCTATTAGCTCAGAAGTCACTACTGGCAGGCACGGGGGACCATATGGGGAACCGGGGGATCGAACCATGGTCCAACCTAGGTTAGCGCAGACACCTTACCTCCAGCGCCACTGCCCAGCCCCTGTTAATAATAGTTTAAGGCATACAATGTTCCAACACCAATTCTATCACTGTGACAACTTTCCTATAACAATGTCTCCAGGTTTTTTTCCCACCTACCATCCTGACTCCTGATTAAGCACCTTTTAAACTAAAATTATCATGGTTTTGTGTCCCATAACTGCAGTTTTGATGGTTTTAGTGCTTTATATATAAATATACCACACCTTTACACCACTGATGCATCAAAGGCCTCTTTCCCTCATTTCCCTAACATTTTAAATTGATCATTTAATATCACAATAAATATCTGAGTCCCAGCCATTTATACAGAAAGATCCTGACCATGTATTTCTGCTGCATCACACTTATATCATAATTGAATTAGATTAACCTTTTAAAGCATCCTTGTCTTAAAATACATCCATAACCAATTAGCAGTAGTAAAGAGATATTGATACTTAAATGATATGTGTCATGTGTAAGACATATTTTAAAGATTTGTCAAACTGTAACTGTAAACTCAGTCTTCTGAAGCACCATTACCTAAAATTACAATACAGTATATAGAATACAACTAGATACTATAGATTTTGGATTTCTTTTAGAATAAATGCATTTTATATTTATTCTGAGCTTATATCAGTAAGTCTGCCATTCTATAATAATACTATTCTTAGATACTTTGCAAATTTTGTCAACTAAATCTTTCCCTAACCATATTACACTAAGCAGATACACAGAAATTGACTATAACACTATTCAGTGATGTAGTCTAAAGAAAGACTCCTGGGTCATTGAGAATGGTTACTTAATAAAAAAATATTATTCCATAGGAACTTAATGTTCAGTAGCCTTCTTTAAAATAAAATAGACTAGTATATATTTATTATGGCTTTGCTAATATCATGAGTTTTTCTATTTGGTAACTACGAATAACTAGCACTTAGGTAACTTAGCAGAATGCAGCCTCAAAATGCATTCAAAAGAATCAGCACTTGTGTAAGTGTCAGGTTTCCTCTCCCTTGGAGACACAAGATGGTTTAATGCACTTTCCTTAAGCCCCTAGGGATGCAGTTACTGTTGACTGAGCTGCAAACTTAAAATGGTAAGCACTGATTCTGGTAAATGATAGGAAGTGTTTTCAGTGCATCCAAGAAACTGTGTTTTGCTCAATCAGTAGAAAAACAATTCAAGTAAAATATTAACAAAGATCAGGACTATATCACGGACTATTTTGTTAGGGAAAAAATAGTACAAACAGCATAGAGTATCTTGTGTCACTTAACCTAGGTTCTCAAGACCCATAATTGCTAATGGGTTGGTGATGGCTTTAGGATCACAGTTTCCAGCTAGGGGAATAGATTAAAGGGTTAGTATGAAGTAAATAGAGGCCTTTGAATTAGTCCTCATTCATATCTTAATTGTTTTCCAATGGTCTTGTTTTCCATTACCTTTCATCTGGCTTTTCCCCTCCAGTTGACAGGTGGGGCCTGGATTTTTAATCTCAATAAATTCTAGTCATGAAACCTTAGATTAGAGCTGACATCTATGTCAGTGGTTCCACATGGAGAAGCAACTGGCATGTGTATGAACAGGTTGCAGTGTGAGTTTCTTGCCTGCTAAAATCTCCATATCAGTGTGGATTATTTATTGCAGGGAATTACTACCAGACCAGATTCTCCTCTTCTCCCAGGATAGAGGAAATAGGATTTCCCTTTCTCCACTGGGGACTTGGAACATTTTACTAGACATTCAACAGGTTAGTAGGCATGCTTGGCCTAGTTTAATCTCCAGTGCTTTATGGACCTACTATGCACCACCAAGAAGAAAGCCAGGAATACACTGGAACTTAAACCTAAATACCAACAAGTGTGACCCCCCAAAAAATAAAACTGAAAATAAATAAGACTCAATATATTTCCTGTGTTGTTAGTGATTTGTTGTCAAGTTCATGCACATAAAGATCTCTCTATAAGTATTTAAGCATCATAGTCTAGTTTGTCATTTTTTTTTTGGGTTTTTGGGCCACACCCAGTGACGCTCAGGGGTTACTCCTGGCTATGCGCTCAGAAGTCACTCCTGGCAGGCATGGGGGACCATATGGGAACCAGGGGATTGAACCGTGGTCTGTCCTAGGCTAGCACAGGCAAGGCAGCAGGCACCTTACCTCCTGCGCCACCTCCTGGCTCCCTAGTTTGTAATTTTTAAAGGAAGTTTCTTTGAAACTATAAGTGTAATCATATTTCCATACCTAGATATTCTTTCTTCTTTTAAAATTAAATCTGTTGGATGGGGCCATAAGGGTGGCGCAAGTGGTAAGGTGTCTGCCTTGCCTGCACTAGCCTAAGACTGAACGCCTATGGTCCCATATAATACCCCAAGCCAGGAGAGATTTCTGAGCACCTAGCCGGGAGTAACCCATAAGCATCACCATCTATTGGAGCTGCTGGAATGATATCTCAAAAGCTTGGATCATCTGCTTTAATATAGAAACCCTGTGCTTGATATTTATTACCACATGGTCTCTTCTGCAAAACTATCAAGAGTTTTCCACAAGTATTATGCTGAAAAAGTCCCTAAAGAACTAAAGCACCACTAGATAATGCCACAATACCAAAACAAAATAAAACAAAAATAAAACAGTATTATAAAGTACTCATATTCCCGCCCCAATCTTCAGAAGTATATAAAAAACCAGAAATATAAAATCATTGCTAGTTTCTCTTTGGCATTTGCATGGCTGTGGATTTGGCCAAAGTTATTAAGTTATTTTATCCTCCAATTGATACTCAATATTACTGTCATAAATAACTCTACTACTTTAGTTAAATATCACTAATGACACTTCATTTTAAATAAGTTAGCATTTGAAGGCAGGAAGAAGTGCAGGTATAAAATTCTCTCTTGCACTATCTTGTTCAACTGTTAAGGGAAATTGTAGTAGAGTACATATATATGTGTATATATATACATATATATATTTCAACGTTTCTGTATTCAGAACTCATGTTTTTTATCAGTAGAGCAAAGATTAGTCAAGGTATTTACGCCTACTTTTACCTCATACTGAGAGTTCAGTTGACTGAGGGTAAACAGTCCTATATCCATTTTCATAGATACAAACAAAAGCGATCCAAAGTTTATCTAAGAATGAAAATTTAGTGTCTTATAAATAACCTGGCTGCATGCTGTTTGGGCTCACATAGAACAATTAGTTACTGATCCTGATTATCATGAATGTTTTGTTGGCCACACTGGACTTAAGAGACTTTAGAAAATGTGTTTTACTCTTCATACATGCCAAACATTTAAGTGTCTTAGAACACTTGAAGTTGGGGCTGGGCGGTGGCGCTGCAGGTAAGGTGCCTGCCTTACCGCGCTAGCCTTGGACGGACCACGGTTCGATCCCCCGGTTCCCATATGGTCCCCCGTGTCTGCCAGGAGCGACTTCTGAGCGCATAGCCAGTAGTAACCCCTGAGCTCACTGGGTGTGGCCCAAAAACCAAAAAAAAAAAAAAAAAAAAAAAGAACACTTGAAGAGAGTTGAGCGTCCAACAATATATATTCACACAAAGGTACATATATACACATATGTGCATACAAACATATATTGTACATATATACACACATATATGTACAAAACACATACATATATATAGGTCCAACCTTACATTCCAATTGGAGGACATAATGGCATATATGGCACACTTGTTCTCATTACAGAAAATGCATTAAAGAGAATGGGAGACAAATAATTCTATATGTTTAAGTATCCATATATGATTTTAATGTATAAAAAATTGTATTTAGAAACTAACTTTAGATATTATAAGGATTATCACATCTTTCTGGTGAGGTCTAAAAATAAGGAAGGGAAAAAATTTCTGTGGACTTTCAATTTTGCCAATATTGATATTGTTAATAGTTACAAATACTATGCTTAAGACATTAAGCTGATGCATTGCATCACATAAATGCTTATGATCATATGACGTGTGTAATTTTATATTCCAATTCATAGGGAAAAACTGAAGTTTAGAGAAATAGCTTGCTCAATTATCTATTATAATGCACTTCTACAGACAACACTGATATAAAACTGAAATATATCAAGCAACAGTTCACATTTGAGAGGAGTGAGAACTAGGGCCACAAAGCATGAGTCAGTAGGAGTGTTGATTATAGTTTCTTGCCGGGGGCGAGATGTGGGCTGAGTGGGTGTCCTGGATGATGACTTACTAGGGCAGAAGGTAGGTCTTGATAACTAATGCGTCAAGAACTGAGGGTAAAAAGCGTTAATAAGGTGGGATATCGAATTGGGGTTGGAGGGTGATTGGATACCAGGATATCTGAAGGGGAGAGATTGAATATAGGAGGGGCTATATACAGGATAGGCATGGCTTGTTAACAATTTAGGTTTGGCTTTCATAAAGGAGTCCTCTCTCACTCCTCCCATATTTTTGCTTGTTTGATCCCCCTTTTTTCTTTTTTATTCTTCAAACAGAATCACATAACTTGAACCATCTTGTTCTGCCTCACATATTGAGGAGAAAATAATGGAGGGTACCAAGATCAAACAGTCATATGAACATTGAATAGAAATAAAAAATGATCAAACTTAGGTACCAAAGCCCAAACCAATGACAACAGAATCGATACCCAATCTACAACAATCTAGACACAGTGGAGACCATTCACACTAGCAGATAAGAGAGCAATGGAGGGAATATGGGATGCATACTGGGGATGGGTGGAGGGAAGGCAACATTGGTGGTGGGAAGTCTTCTGATTTAATATTACTATGTACCTAAAATACAACTGTGAATGATATGTAATCCACTGTGATCAAAATAAAAAAGTATTAAAAGGAAAACCTGAAACCATAAAATACATAGAACAACACGTAGGCAAAACACTCCATGACATTGAGACTACAGGCATATTCAAGGAGGAAAATGCACTCTCCAGGCAGGTGAAAGCAGATATTAACAGATGAGAATAT
The DNA here is from genome assembly GCA_004027635.1 of Crocidura indochinensis. Taxonomy (NCBI): domain Eukaryota; kingdom Metazoa; phylum Chordata; class Mammalia; order Eulipotyphla; family Soricidae; genus Crocidura; species Crocidura indochinensis. Next base: position 193 of record PVKC010025890.1, on the reverse strand, counting down.
ATTAAGCTGAGAAGCTTCTGCACCTCAAAGGAAATAGCGCCCAGGATACAAGAGCCACCCACTGAGTGGGAGAAGCTATTCACCCAATACCCATCAGATAAGGGGCTAATCTCCAAAATATACAAGGCACTGACAGAACTTCACAAGAAAAAAACATCTAATCCCATCAAAAAATGGGGAGAAGAAATGGACA
>PVKC010025889.1:0-16316 GCA_004027635.1 Crocidura indochinensis | reverse complement strand
GGTTTGGGTTTGTGTATTAAACCCTCCACTATTTTTATATTTGAAAACTATTATAGCATGTATAATGAAACTACAACATTTTGTTGTAGATATTCATTTGGTAAAGTGTAGAACCAATAAAAATCTACAGAGTAGAGTTAATATATACCATGATAAAATTTACTTTGCCGTAAACCACATTGCAGTTATTACCTAATACTGTGCTAGAACCAAATCATCATGTGGCTTTTGGAAACTATATACCTTAAATTGAAAATTCTGCAATCCACTCTATGCATATATAATCTTTTAGGACTATAGACACTGCAAAGGTCAAAGCAAATACTCAAATAACATGAAATTTAGTCAGTTTTCTTATTCTGCACCTGAAATCCTGTTCTGCCCCCATAAATCTGAGGCAAAGCAGATGTAATGAGTCACTACACATCATTCAACAAAGTTGTATGATTGTATATCAAGCGTTCCTGTGTAGTTACGGGAAGAACTGTTTCATTCTCATAATCGAATCAATCACCTGGAGTAAAATGAAATACAAAGTGAGAATGTGACAATTTTCCTTTGTACTATTGCATATATATGCATGCATGTGTATCTATTTTTTATCCTTCATCATGTACTATGACAAATCACTGATTATTTATTTGTAAATACCAGTGTGCCATTTTCCTCAGGAGGTTTTGTTGGTATGCATTTTCTTACTTAAATGGAAATAAAGTAAACTGTTCAGTATTTAAAGGTTAGAAAGAACAGTGGAAAAATGAGAAAAGTGCCTTTCATAGAAGTAGACTGGTGAGTGGGAGGCCAACAGGATGGGAGTGGGGACATTGGATCAAGGAAGTGGACAATAGCAAAGCGATTGGTGTTGAAAACTGTATCCCTGAAAAAGAATCATAAATAACTTTGTAACTTCACGTAGCAAACCCTTCAAAAGCAACCCTTGTTGCTCCAGTTCTTGAGAAGAAAGATCGATTAAATGACCTCTAATGCCGTTAATGGACAAGAATTCACTTAGTGTTTTAAGTAGGATCATTGAAAGAAAGTTATATGTGTTGAGTATTTATACTTAGTGGTACATGTAAGAATCACATAGCCAGGAGAAAACAAAGGGTTTTTATTTCAAGAAATAATTGACAAATATTATGTGAAAGAAAAAAGGAGATACTAGGACAAAACCTTCCCAGGTAGTGCTTATGTCTTCAGAGAGAAAGAAAGAGACAAGAAAGTCTCATATTGTTGGAAAATAGGTAGCCAAGCAACTGCTTGAAAAGCCACCAAAGGGAGCTTTCTTCAAAGGGATGGGGGCAGTACTGTGATAATCCCTGCTTTAGCTTTTGACAGGCTTGCTTCTCAGCACTTGTTTCTGTTTGAGATATTATGTGCTGACTTCAGCACAAGAGCACTGAAATTAGGGCATGACTGCACATTTCATCGCCAACTCTGCTTTCCTAAGCCCCAGGAAAAGTACACTTTATTTTAAACCTATATATGTTCTTACCAAATAAAAATGGGGTTGTGATAGATAAGTTGTCTCATTAGATTACTTATTTATAGAACAAAATCTAGGACAAAATAATTGTGGGATGAATCTAGCTATGGTTTTTTATCAATGAAATATAGCCCAAGTTCACTATCAAAATGGTTTAACAGTGAGAGAATTGTCTCTAATATGTATAACCAAGTAATCACAGTTTATAGAAATGTCTGCACCTGGTTATCTGTTTTGTGAAGAATTCAATTTAGTATTCAATCTCCTCTTCTATATTTAGCTATCATATTCAATGGGCATCTTTAAAGTTGATATATTAATATCTCAATATACAAAATGAGATTATTTCTTTTAGCTTAAACTTATAGATAGTCCTAATAATTAAATCTGAATAATTAAATAAAATTTAGAAAATAAGCTGTGATTTTTCATATGGAGCAACATATTCTAGCAGTTTAACTAAAAACCAGTGCTCATTTATTATTTTAGTAAGCATATACATAGATTTCCATAAAGATAATAGTACATATATAAGCATGAGCATTCTGAAATTAAAACATTTAACTTCATTGTTTTTTATTTTTTGGTTTTTGGGTCCCAACCAGCAGAAGTCAGGGGTTACTCCTGAAATTACTCAGAAATTACTCCTGGAAGGATCAGGAGACCATATGGGAATCAAACTTGGGTCAGCCGTGTGCAAAGCAAATGTCCTATACACTATGATATTTCTTTGGCCTGAGACATTGAATTCTAGAAGTAAAATTCAGTGATTCTAATATAATAGACTAACACTGTACTCTAATAATAAAATATTAATGTCCATATTAATTATTAACTTGATACTATAGTGCCTATTGTATACTAGACATATTTTCTCCAAGTGTTTGCATGAGTGTACTGAGATAATCAACACAGAAAACTTTGGATTATGTTATACTATTGGTCAGTTAAGGAATTCATGGACAAAAGAGGCAGCCTGCCAACAGTCAGCAGATCTTAAAATTTGAATGATGCAAATTATATAGTGCATAACCAGAGTGGGTGGACTGTATAAAAATTGGGAGAGGATAAATGTAAAATGAAGAGCTAGCTAAATGTGACAAGTGGCCCATGGCAGATGCTGGCCCAATGCTGCCCAATGTTATCACATATAACAAGGTTGTGAAGAATGTGGAATTTGAATTCATAAGTAAATTTTCAATGTCACTGTGTATTTTCAAAGTGAAATCTTCAAGTCACAAAGCATTTGTAGTTTATTTAAACATTTTATAGGCAAAATATCAAATGGCAGTGGAGAATTTATCAGCCACCGAATTTGATGGGGCCCACTATCATACTATTCCATTATTCTCCACAGACACTGCATTGCTCAAGATTTTTGTAGTCTCAGCTCAGAGCAAATACACAGTAGTTAAAAGTCACTTACACACCACATTAATATTCCTAATCACTTTTTGTGTTCTGATAGCAAAAAATACTTTGAAAGATAAAATATTTGTTTTATGAATAAACACAGGAGCATGTGCAAATCAAAGTTCAGCAACATGGTTTTAGCTTGTTGCATTAGATTTTATGCTGTAGCATTGTGAACAGCCTCAGGATCACTCTGGCTAGTTTCTCATGGGTGTTGGCTGTCTCAGCCCATGTCTCTTATACTAAATTACAAAGATCACTGGAACAAAGAAAATTTTTATTTCCCAAGCAAAGGTTACAGAGTCCTGTTACAACCTCAAATTACAATATTAAATTCTTTTATCTGGCAATCTCAAGATAGAATTGGGATCATATTTCTAATAATTCCAAATGCCATGAAATGTCTCAATAGATTTGATGCATATACCTGGTGCATTATTGGTTGCTTTCTGTCTTCTTTGTTCTTTTTTGCTTCTTTCCTCTCTCTTTTATCCTTTTGTCTCTTCCCACCATCCAATATGCTTATACCTTTTTAAGATTTTAATGATATAGTCTATTTATAATGCAACTATAACTTAATTATTTTGGTGCCATTACTACTTTTAAGCATAAGGAATTGAAATTATGAAAACATATTAACAAGATACAACATATCCTGAGTAGAGTAATATAAATGAAATCATATAATGAAAGGAATACTTAAACTGAGAAAGAAACAATACATACTTAGGTAAAATGTTATTGTAGTTCTGATATTCATTACTCACAAGTGAAGGCATATGTGATCTGGAAATTGTGGAGGAGATGATAGATTTTAGTGTAATCAATGAAGATTTTGTTTGTTTGTTTTGGCCACACCCTGTGATGCTCAGGGGTTACTACTAGCTATACGCTCAGAAATTACTCCTGGCTTGGAGGGTCATGTGGGATGCCAGGGGATAGAACCGCGTCTATCCTATGTTAGCCACATGCAAGGCAGATGCCCTACCACTGGCCACTGCTCAGGCCGCTAATCAACGAAGTTTTTTTTTTTTGGGGGGGGGTGGATCATACCTGACAACATTCAGGGGTTACTTCTGGCTCTACACTTCCTGGCAGGCTCGGGAGACCAAATGGGATGCCAGGATTCGAATCACTGTCCTTTTCCATGCAATGTAAATGCCATACCTCCATGCTATCTCTCCAGCCCCTCAATGAAGAATTTTGAAAATAAATATTTCTATGTATATAGTATTGTTGGATATCTTACAAGTGAAAAAAGAGGTATACAAATTGACAAGCAGGACATTTTGCCCTTTAAATATATGCTGTCTCAAGAAGTCTGGAGAAAAATATATTCATTATTTAGTGATTCCATCATTTTAAAGTTCAGTTTTATAAAATTATAGAACACACAATTTTATATTAACTAATGATAAGCTTTCAAAAATAACATCTTAAATCAATATTAATAGAGACCCAAGGATGATGATTGTATTGTTATATAGACCTTACCTTTTGATAAAATAATAGAAACAAATGATTAGATAAGCAAGATTATATTTGTAGGGACATTTTAAAGAAACTATAAGACTGTTTCCATAACTATTTTCCATAAACATGTATTTTCACACATTATAAATTGGCAATCATTTCACATGATCTAATTTTTACTTTCAATAATTTTTGTAACACTTTCTCCTTCCGTGCACATTTCTAAGAGGTTTGCAAATACATGGACACTAAAATTGGTTCTAGTAAAAAGCATTCTCTCTTCTGAGTATAATTTAGTCAGATTACACTGGCCTCACAATTGGCGAGGGCACACCCAGAAATGCTCGATGGCTATTGACACTGTGCTCAAGATTTACCTTTTTCAGTGCTTGGGAAGCCATTCAATGATGGACATTGAGTCTCATTAACCTGAATGCAAGTTAAGCGTTTGATCCTCTGTACGCTGTCTCTTCAGACCCTGTCCTCACTATTACAAAAAATTATATAGGAGCCACATCAAATATAACTGGCTTTGGGAAGGAGATAGTGTTACAAAAATTATTGAAAGTAAAAATTAGATCATGTGAAATGATTGGCCAATTTATGTGTGAATCTCATTTAGGTTCAGCTAGAGAGGCAGGCCTGGTGTCTTGGTTCTGGTTCTAGCAGTACAGTGTTTAAGGAGCACTAGGGGTGCCATTGATCCCCATTTGGGGACATGATTGGAGTTACACACTGCCCAGGGATCCAACTATGAGTCTGATATATGCTAGGTATGTGTTCTGGGGTTTAAGCTATTTCCCTGGCCTTGGCCTCACTTTTTAAACCAATTTTCAAAAACACGCAACAATTTTCTAAGAAAATGAGACATTTTGATTACTCTAGTAAACAGCTGATTTTTCTTCTAAATTACACGGTTAGCATTAGTTATCTATATCTTCATTATACTGACTTGGTTGATGTAGGTTACAGTTACTGAAACATATATTTTCATTTAAGTGGAGTTTGCTTCACATTATGGAAACAATATCCTGTTGTAGTCAATTTTAATAATCACATCTTAGAAGAAATAGTTCTTAAATACCATATGAAACATAGCGCATTATAAATCAAATAAAAATAAGCAAACAAGTATATCTAATGAAAGATAAGGCTGTAGTGTTGCATTTTGAAACTACTTTTGTATTAAATTGCATTAAAATCTTAGTCCATGGCCCTGAAAATTTTAGTCAACACTAATATTCTCAATGTTAAATGGTTGTGAGAAAAATATGTATACTATGGAGAAAATGAGATAAATCTTACCTGAAAACAAATGGATATTAATATCTTTCTGTCCTAGAAATGCACCTGTATTTCATTAGCACTCTTTTTGATGTCATATTGTTATAACAGGCTATTGTTCCCAGATTATTCTGTCTGGGGAGAGAGTGGTAAAGAGAGGAACAGTGTAAAGGGAAAAGAAATTATTACTGAATTTAGGGTAGCTCAGATTACGAAAAAGCATTTTTGAAATCTTTTCTACAATTTCCATCATGTTTGTTACTACTTTTGCTCTTTGATAATGTAGAATTATGAATGACTATACATGTATGGTGCCAACATCTTTTCATTTTCCTGTTCATTATTTTGCCTAATGATGTGATGAACTAGTATGCTGGAAAATGGGGAACTCATGTGATTTAGTTTAGTGTGCTGACCACAAATTGTGACCTTGTTTTCTGGCAATAGTCTCTTGTTCATTTCATCACAGGGAGATGAAAGCTTCTGTAGCACTTTTGAACCTAGACAGGACCAGTCACTATGCAAGCACAACTGTATTTAAGTGGGCTGCACAGCATTCAATAACATTTAAGGTCTCAGGATACAAACTAAAAATCTTCCTTTCCTTTATCAATTTCAGTTCTTTTACTCCTCAAAAAACTGCCTAGTAATCAGGAACCTAGGTGGTTTAAAATATGATGTATTTAAAGCAAGTTTGAAAACTTAGAATGAAAGGATCGTCAGAATTTTTAAATTCCAGAAATTCTGGTCCAGTTTCTTTGCCTATCTCTCACTATCCTAGATTACTAATAGCTACCCTCCCCATGTCTTCCCTATAGGAAGATAGCAATTCCAGTAAAAGTCCTTGAATACTTTTTTAAATAATGCTGAAAAGAGAAAAACATTTAATTAATGAGAATTCAATCCTTTAAAAAGTTTGATAACTTTTGAAACTTACATACTTATATAATCTGATTCCAATCTCAAGGGAGGAAAAAGACATTTTGCTTTCATTAAAGCAAAAATGATCAAAAAATGGCGACCATACATTTGCTATTAAAGATAACTATAATTAATTCAATGGAAATGGGTTTTTCACCAAGTCTACATGACCTGCAGCATTATAGAATTGACTGCCTTTCTCTCAGTCAGAAGCTCGGCTGCAAAAGCCAGAACTCTCCTCTACATCTAGTACAAAGCTTGTGCCTAGGGTTTAAATAAACTGAAATGAGTAAGGTGAAGAATTAGAATATGTTGAAGGTTGAACGATTTGATCCTATGACTTTTACATAACTCAGGAAGGAAATAACCCAATTTTGGTTCACTTTTAGTAGAAAAGCAAGTCAAAACCATAGAGGCTGACAACTTTCTTTACATGGATTTTCAAACGATTTATATAAAGATCTTGGGGAAATTCACAAAGACCTGGATAATGTTGGAAAATCTTGTCTTGTGAAGGCAGGACAGAACTGCCTGATACAACAATGCCATCTATTGGCTTCCACAGAATGGCACTGACCACAGCTTGTACGGAATGTCTGAAAGGGGAGTTTAGCAGTTTGGAACATGAAAATAAAAGGATGCTCATTAAAAGAGAAGCTATTTTTCATGTGCTTTACTATTGAGTATGGAGCTACTTATGATGCATATTCCCTGCATCAGTAAATGCAATGCATATGAGGATGTTCATATTCACTAATAACTCTCTAGTTAAGAAGATAAACTTTGATTATATTTTTATAGTATCTGGGTTTTGTCTACCTATGGACCAGTAGGGATCATACAGGAAGTTACTTTATCAGAGAAGAAATATCTTATTTGTGTTACTAGTGTCATTGTCTTCTTTTAGTTCCAGAAATTTTGGTCCAATTTCTTTGCCTATAACGCCAATAGTTATTGTTATGGCTGGGCAGACAGAGGATAGGAAAGCTATACAGGAAATGGATTTATAATGGTGGAGTGGAATCCAGATATTTATTATAACTCAGAGTTTGAAAGAGATATTTTTCTGCTTAGAGAACTGAATATAACATTGGAATATGGTTGCCTTGGATTCTTTGTATTTATAATTCATAAAGTATGTTTTTAGAAAATCAATTTTAAAAATATATAAGAATTTTGAAGAATGAGGTCTAGAATTCAAATGACTGCAAATGTAATATTTACATGTTATTAGACAATGTATAGAAATAAGCATATCATTTAAATTTTATATCATTAATTAGTGGCTAGTGTAATCTGGTAAAATAATGACCTCAAACAAAAAAAGATATTAAATTTTTCGACCTAAAGTCAAGCTAGAAATTATTAAAATAATTAGTACTCTCCAAGTACTTTGTATTCTTAAACACTGAGAAAGTTCAAAAATGTAATATCATAATACTACTTTACATACAATATCTAGAATTTATGTTTTCAAATATTTTTTCAAGATTAAGAAAATATACAACATACACAATTAATATAAAGAATTTTATGTTATGTCAAATTCCATACTGATATGTCTGGTTTTGAACAATTGATGCAGATAAAATGTTGTAAAAGTTAAAATTTTGTTTAAAGAACCCTAATCCTCATTTTCATCAACTTAATTGCTTCTTTAATTCTTGGTGTCTCTTTGTGGCATTTCAACTGAGTTGAAAACTAGTAATTTGACTAAATGATTGTCAAATTGTAAATATTATTATGTAGCATACTTGTTTTCTCACTTAAAACATTTATACCAATAAGAATTTATTCAAACAAACATTTATATGGCTACTATGCCTTATTTGTCAACTGTATCAAACTATGAAACAAGAATCCATTTTACTACTACTACCACTTTAAGCACTTGATTTTCTGTTTGTTAAGTACTACTTACTCTCTATGTTTTAAAATGTTTTTTAAATCAACTCTTAGCTTTGCCAAAACAAATCTTAATAGGAAAATTGACAATATTGCCATCAATTATATTTTGAATTTTATAAGTAGGTTCTTGTTTTGAAGAACTAAAAATATATGCTTTCTATAGTAGTATAATTAAATCATTATAGCATCTAATTTATATGATAAGGACAAAATAATTATCATTGAAAAAGTAACTGAACTAGATCTTATCAGCTAAAGATAATGCCTTATTTAGTTACATTAAAGTAAGAGTCTTTGTCCTCGGGAAGACTCCATCTTTTTGTTATAAAACTCAGACTCACAGTTTCTTGGAAAGTATACAAAATAATTTAACTAAAAAATAATAATACTTTAACTGTTTTTCTGATAGTGTTGAATACTGAAATTTATCATAAACATGTGATGAGGGACTTATTATGCAAATCTTTGTGCCAAATTTCGCATTAAAAAGTATATTTGAGGGACCAGAGAGCTAGCTCAATGGGCTGAGTGTGTCCTTTGCTTGAAGGAGAGCTGAGTTCTATCCTTGCACCTATCATATTGTCCTCCAGGCACTGTCAGAAGCAACTTCCAAGAAAAGAGCCAGGAGTAACTTCTAGTACCACTGGCTGTGACCTTAAAAACAAAAGTAATTCATTACTTGATTAATTTAAAAGTTATTTAAAGTGTGTTTGCTTTGGAAAAACCATATGTATTTATTACTTATTGGTACTGTGTTGGTTGGAAAAATGACCAAAAATTCAGGTTGTTTAACCACTTCATTATACTTTATGAAAAAGTTTCAGTAATGTCTATTTTTTATCCAATTTTATTAATTGACTATAAGATTTAGGGGGTGATTTTCACACATTTATACAGGTTCTTGCTTATAGAACTTCTAGTGCTTCTAGTTTAATGACCCTAGAACCAGACCACCACCCTCTTTCCCTATGGAAAGTCGGAGTCATTTTTCTGTATTCTCAGATAATTCCGAGTCATGCAACTCTGGCTATCAATGATGATGAATTGGAAGTTTAAATTGTAGGGCAAAAAATATCTCAGGTTGTTGCTTGGGATAATGAAAAATGATAATATTTTAGAAAGGAATATGTACTGAGTGTCAGATATTATGCTAAATATTTTGCATTAATGACATTTCACCCTCACTATAATCTTCCTAGGTGGATCTATAATTGCTCCCACTTTATAATTAGCAAGTTGAGATTTAGATGTGTAAAAAGGGGTTGACTAAAATCTCTCAGCTAAATTCACTTTGTTGGTGAGCAAGCTAAAACTTTCTCTCTGGCCCAAAAGATCTGGATTCTGGACTTCAATATTGTCCACTGTGTCCTGTTCAGGATCTTAGCATTGAATGATGACTCATTCTCAAATATCCATATAATATGATATTCTCATCCACTGTTGGTTTGAATATATAGTTCAACCACTGTGGAAAACAACAAGAAAGGTTCTTAAGGTTCTTAGTAAACTCAAAATTAAGCTGCCATATGACCCTCTTTACTTTCTTTTACCCAGTGGCAGAAAGCCTGAAAAAAGCATATACTAGCCATCATGATTAACAGGTTTCAAGAAAAGTGATGAGGGGTCGCTCAAAGTGATAGCACAGCTATAGGGCAGTTGTCATGCATGCTGCCAAAGGACCCCAGTTCAATCCCCGGTATCTCATATGGTCCTCCAAGTCTGCCAGTAGTGATTTCTGATTGCAGAGCCAGGAGTAACTCCTGAGTGGTGTTGGGTGTGCCCCCCAAACAAAATGAAAAGTAATAATAACAGTAGATTGCTAATTCTTCTTTGATATCTATTTCACCTGGTCTAATCTTACCCCTTACCCCACCATCCCAATAGAAATTTATACTTTAAGTAACTTTGAAAATTATTATTTTATAGTCATTAAATTTGTATTAAGACAATATCCAGTGTTGTTGGATTGCCACATAGGACCAGGGATCAAAGTCAGGGCCTCATATGTACAGAAAAGATACTTCCTCTGAGGCACATATCATAATCTAAAAATTATTTCTGTAGCATTAGTACAAAGTATACACCACAAGGATATAGACCTTATACTCAATTTACTATTTGGAAAAATTGACTCATATAAATTTTGTATTTATATAATCACATTTTCCATATTGTGTCATATATATGTATATATATTCACTTAATAGAAATTCATTCTCTTAAAATGTTTCAACTTATAAAAATGTTTCGGATTATAATAGAATTTTGAAAGTTGTAGTGAATATCAATTCTGAATATTCTGAACTGCATTATAGTATTTGGGAAGGGTTTCTCAACTTTTAACTTAATTGAGAACTTCTTGACTTTATGTTTATATTTCTAGATTTTTTTTTCTGTGTGACTTATAGTGAAGCAATATAGAGTTTGTTGAATAAAACTTGCTTAGACAGATGCAGAGGAGAGAAAGAGGGAATGTGTTCCAAGGAGAAGATAGCTTTTCAGAGTGGAAATAAACAAGCAAAGGAACATGGAAATAAGCAAGCAAGATACATGTTTAAGGGAGAACAAAGGCTTGAAGATCAAGCCATCTATGCTCTATTTTGACCCTTCCAGAGAAGACCATGTTTTCCTTGAACTTGTATCTTACACTTTACTTTCCATACTTTTAAATTTCATTATTTAAAGATCATGTATCACGTAGTTGACATATTTGATCATAATATATTTTCTTTCAGGTAAGTGAGAGCAACATCATTTTAAAAAGAAAAAAATGGTACAACAACAAAAACTTTGAGAAAATCATTGTGTCTCAAAATGAGGTCATTGTCAGAAGATTTAGTAAGCTATTATTGCTAGTTGATAATTTTGTTGCTTCTTTTACTTTTGAACATTCGGAAGCTTCAGATACAGATTGGTGTCTAAATTGATATATTCCTATGGTGATGCCAATATTAAACAAAAATGGAGTTGCCCGGGAATTCCAAGCGCTCTTGCTAATACTGCAGCTTTCATAGGACATGCTTTCTGCTGCCAGTGTTTTCAAAGTATGAGAAGGCATAAGGGGGAGAGGAAGGGTGCCTGCAGTCACTCCAAAAACATCCTAGTGATATCAGCCCAAATACAGCGTGAACGGATTTTTGGTTGGTGTCTCTCTGCAGATTGTCATAGAAGAATAGTGAAGCAGGGCCACTGGCAAAATGGCAGTTGTAGGTGATGTTGCAGTAGTCATGGCTTTGTCAGGCTCGGGACTTGGCCCACCCTCTACTCCTGAGATTGCCAGCTTTCAGCTGTTGTGGCCAGTGTACCCAGGATTTTTTACACTGTAGTTTACATGTTTTTCAATAACAGATTAAGTCATTTGAGCTGACCAAATCATGGCCACTGAGGGTTTGTGGGTATGATTTCAACTGTAAGGGATTCCAAAGTAGGAGAAGCCTTGGGATGGGTGCCTGCATCCCCTCCAAAATTTCCTGATCAAATCACTATTAATATCATGGCCTGGATATTATATAACTATTTTACGGATTTGACTATATATCTCCTCCATTTACATTGATTTTTTTTTTCATTTCAATTCAATGGGAACTCTACATTTTTATGGGTTTTGCTTTAAAAGGATACAGTTTCCTTTATCTCAGTTGAGAATTCCACATTTATTTCTCTTAAAGACCTTATTTTATGGGTCAGATGTTATTGTAATTTTAATATAGATAAAATGGTCTGCTACTAATTGAAAGTATGAAGAGCATATATTTCAAAAAATAAAATTGCATTTTTCCTGCAGTGTGAATGTTTTATTTTTGTCAGCTCAAATTTATCTTTTCTATTCTAAATTTTATTAACTTGTTGGTTTTCTCTTCTCACTAAGCTGCTGCTGTTATCAGTAAGACAGGGGATTCTTACTTTAAGGTAATTACTTGATGAATCTCTTGCAAATCTATCATTTCAGTAGGTTTGCATCAGTGTAATTCAGTGATTTACACAAGTAATTGAGTATCCGAATGACTGAAATATTTCAGATTTTAAAAGCAACAGGATGTTCTAATTCCACTTCAAATTTCATCCATAATATATGACAGGCACCTCATTATTAAGACCACTTGATATAGCTAATCCAACTAATTCACATTATAGTACCACATTCATTGTAGGCTTTATAAATATATCTATTTTAAATGAACCAAATTCTGTCAAGATAAACCATGTTTAACATGGGTAAAAAGCATGGAACATTATTATTTAATGAATCTAAGCTTGTATATAGAAGAAAGTTGTATAATGTCACAGTTATCACAAAGAATAATGCTACATATCATCCCCAAATAAACAGTGTTGTTCTCTATTTCGTTAGCTGCAATTTATATTTGTAGGCATGCTGCCCGTGCAATTTATTTTACTTTTTTTAGAAGTGTATCTGGTGATGCAAAGTTAGATGAGCTGTTAGGTATTTTTGTCAGTACCTTGGGAACAAATTTTTATTTTGCTTTTAGTAATGATACAAATAAAAAAATCTAGAGTTCTCTAATATACTAAATTTAAGTTTGGTGGTGTATTTTGCAAGTAAATGTCACTGTGTTTCTGCCTCAGACATGAATCTGGTTGACAAATGTAAGCTTTAGTTCTCATATAATTATTATTTTCCAGGTTCATAATTTTAACTTTATTCATGTATTCTATCATATATTCTTTATATGAAACACTACAAGATACACAGTTTACAAAGTTGCTCATGATTGAGTTTTAGTCATATGATGTCCAATATCCTTCACCAGTGTACTTTTCCCATCACCAATGTCTCCAATTTCCCTTCTGAATTTCCCGGCACCCTTTCTACTGCTGTCTCTGTAGAAGACATTTTTCTTCTTTTTCTTTATCTTCACTTATAGACACCATGAATTGCAATATTGCTACTGATGGGGTTTAAATGAAGCCAGTAAGGTCAAATTCCCAAGATATAGAAGTCACTGGTGAAGTCGAACTCAGGCAAGTAGAGCACTCACAAAGAAGCAACCACCAGCCACTTTAGGAGAGTAACTCAGTTTATTATAGGTGGGAAATTGATATTTATATTCAGGGAGAGTAAGGTGTGGACCCAGAGTGTAGACCAGGCAATCTGGTAGCACGTGAAAGGGGATTAAAACAGGATGTGTGTTTCTGTGTTTATGAAAGACAGGATAGGGGGATTAGGGAAAGCAAGGTGTGTGCTTTGGATATTAAAACAGGATGTCTGCTTAAGGTGATTGGCTACAATGCATATCACTTTATCTCCTTTCAGCGCCCATTTATTGCGCAGAGTGATCATTTCAAACTATCATTGTCACAATGGCTCCTTTTCTGCCCCAACTTCTTTTATCCATATACTTGTGGCAAGCTTCCTACCATGAATTGCTTCTCCTGGTTCTCATCTCTATTGTCTGGTTTTTAATACCATAAAATCAATTTTTATATCCCACAAATGAGTGTGGTCATTCTATGTCTGTCTGTCTCGCTCTCTATGACTCGTTAGGTCCAGCATAATACTTTAAATATCTGTACATATATAAGCAAATTTCATGACTTCATTTTTTCCTCAGAACTGCATATTATTCCACAGTGTAGATATTCCAGTTTTTTATTCTCTCATCTGTTCTTGGACAGTGGGATTGTTTCCAGTTTATCATTATTGTGAATAGTGCCTTATATATCTTAGAAATTACCCCCCTTATCAGAGGGTTATTGGATGAATAGTTTCTCATATTCCACGGGCAGTCTTTGTACCTTAGTCACTGTTTCGTTTGAGGTGCAGAAGCTTCCTAATTTAATCTAGTCCCAATGTTTATATTTTGTATCCACTCGCTTGGCCATTGGTCTTTAAAGATCCCGTTAGCTTCAATGTCATGTAGTATTCTGCCTACATTTTCCTCTGTGTACCTTATAGTTTCAGGTCTGATTTCAAGGTCTTTAATCCAGTTTGATTTGACTTTTGTGCAGTATTAAAGAGAGTTCTCAGTTTACTTTTTATGTATTCGACCAGTCTTTCCAGCACCACTTGTTAAAGAGGCTTTCCTTGCTCCACTTTGCATTACTTACTCTTTTATTAATAATTAATTTATCATATATCTAGAAGTCAGTCTCAAGATATTCAAATCTATTCCACTAATCAGAAGATTTGTATTTATTCCAATGCCATGCTGTTTTAATGCTAATTGATTTAAAGTATAGTTTGAAGTTGACGAAAGGGATGCTTTCCATCTTTTTTTATCCAAAATTTATTACTTTAGCTATTTGTGGATTTCAAATAAATACACACAGAATTTACCAGGTTATCAAAGGAATCACAAATTTCAAGACTGTTATCTATCTAATAGTCATTATAAACTTTTTGGGATTCCTTTGAAAATATTTGTCTATATGAAACTAACATGACAGATAAAATTTTAATATATTTTTCTTTATTGGTACTCAAAATTATTAAATCTCATTCTTTATCAAAATATAATTAGGGAATCTTTAAATAATATAACCCTGGATAGTTATGGGTTTTATATTAATTTATTATATAATGTATAATAATATTAATATTTTAAATTTCTTGTGTTACTACACCAAAAGTACTTTCAAAATGTCAATATTGCATACTCCTTACTATCTATTATTTGTTAAATGTAATTCTGTTTTCAGAACAAAATGATTTGTTTTCATTGAAAATTCTCAATTCTTTTTCTTTTCTTCTTGTTAGGCCACATATGAGTGAAATTGTATTTTTGTCTTTCTTTTCCTTTTTTATAATATCGTTATTTAAACACCATGATTACAAACATGACTATAATTGGGCTTCAGTCACTAAAAGAACACCCCCTTCACCAGTGCAACATTCCATTCCCACTACCAATGCTCCCATCCCCCTTCTCTCACATCCCTGCCTGTATTTGAAACAGGCATTCTACTTCTTTCATTCATTAACATTGTCATGGTAATTGTTAGTGTATTATTCCTTTAACTGCACTCACCCCTTTTTGAGGTGAGCTTCATATCTTGAGCCTGTCCTTTTCTAACATACTTATTTTGTTTACATGAGACCCTTTATTTCCATCCAAATTGTAGAAAAATCTAAAATATTTATCTTTCCTTATAGAGAAAATAGTATTCCATTTTAAATATACAGCCACTTCTTTAGCCACTAATCGTTGCTGGGCACCTGTGTTTTGTTTCTAGATCTTTACTATTGTAAACATCACTGCAATGACCATAGGTGTGCATATATCCATTCTAGTTAGTGCTTTTATTTTGTCCTAGGGATAGATATCAATAAAAGAATTACTGGATCTTATGAAAGTATATTTTTTTTTTATTTTTTAAGTCTCCAGTAATGTGCCTGTAGTGGTTAAACCGCACATATTTCTACCAGCAGAGAATGAGACTTCCTCTGATATTGTGTAAACACCAGCATTAGTTTTTCCCAGGCCTTTTTTATTATGATTTAGGATTTTCAACACAATGCCTCTGCTTGGGACTTTTATCACTTTCTAGATTTAGGCATTTACAAAGTGTGATGCAGAAATCCAGTCTTGAAATATTAAAATCTAGTCTGAAATATTAAAATTCAGATTTTCTTTTTATTTAATATCTTTATTTATGCAATTTGATTACAAACATGATTGTAGTTGGGTTTCAGTCATATAAAGAACACCCCCCCCCGCAACAGTGCAACATTCCCATCACCAATGTTCCAAATCTTCCACCTCCCTACCCCCGCCCCACCTGTATTTGAGACAGACTTTCAGCTTCCCTCATCGAGTCACAGGCCTTTTTAACATCAGTCATTCTCAATGATATAAGATAATCAGTGTTA
>PVKC010025888.1:0-16314 GCA_004027635.1 Crocidura indochinensis | reverse complement strand
TTTTTTTTAGCTCTATTCACATTAAACAGAATCTTGAAACAACTCAAGTGCCCCAGAACCGATGAGTGGATAAAGAAACTATGGTAGGTACATCTAGAGAATGAATACAATACCATTGTGAGGAAACATAAATTAATAAAATTTGTGTATAGAGAGATGTGTAGCATCATGCTAAGTGAAATGACTCAGATGGAGACAGCAGTATTAGAATGATTACACTCATGGGTTATAAAAACTAAGTATAAGAATAATCAGTGATAATAGATATGATGGGGGTACAGTTTAGGCAGAGAAATGAACACTATGATAATAATATAAGAATGGTTCATCATCAACAAACTATAATTTAAAGAAAATAACGAGATATGCATGGTGGCCCTCTGGAACAGTATTGCAAACCATGATACTGAACAGGAAAAATGGGTTCAGATGAGAGGAAAGGCAATATATAGAAAAGGAAAAAAAGAATGCTTATGTCATAAAAGCAGGCTATGGAGACTGGAGGGGAGGACTAATGGGAGATATTTTTATTGATAAATGAACAGGTTTATTGGGTCTATAAGAGAAAGGTGAGGGAACCTTGTATGACTGTCATACAACTATACTTTTTAATCTAACTCATGAGGATATCATAAGAAAATACATAAAATTAAAATATAGTGAATTAAAAATATCTGCATCAAATGTCTGATAATAAAGATGGAGAAGTAAAAGTGCAGAGCTTATCTGATGGCTCTTTGATAGTAGCATGACCTTTATAATATCCAGTAGGAATTTCTCTACTTCACAGTTAAGGACAAGCTCATGATCTCAAAATATTAGTGCTCACAAACTTGAGAGTTTAGCTTAAGTAAATCATTTGCTTCTTCTATATATTGGAATAGGATTTAACTATGAATAATTTCCTTTATGAATATGCAAATGCACTCTTGGTAATTGAGAATAAATACAGAAAATTTTGTGTGAAAGGAAATCACAAGTATACACCTCAACTCACTAACGTGGCTGTCTGAGAACAGCCCGCAGCATGGAATGGATATGGAAAATCCTCTTCCTGCTCACAGTGTCCACAGGTAAGGGTCCCAATCCCTGGACTGAGAAGGGAAGGAAGTTCAGGCAGGGAAGTCCTTCCAATTTAATCTCTACCCACAGGTGTGGACTCCCAGAAACTCGTGCAGTCTGGGCCTGAGTTGAGGAAACCTGGGACATCAGTGAAGATCTCCTGCCAGGCATCAGGATACACCTTCACAAGCTATGTTATTCACTGGGTGCAGCAGCGCCCTGGACAAGGGCTTGAGTGGATGGGATATTTTTACCCTGCTAATGGTGAGACAAGATACGCACAGAAGTTCCAGGGCAGAGTCACCCTCACTGCAGACATGTCCACCAGCACAGTCTACATGGAAATGAGAAATCTGAGGTCTGAGGACACAGGCACATATTTCTGTGCGAGAGACACAGTGTGACAACCCACATCCTGACTGTGTCAGAAACCTGAGGAAGAGGCAGCTGTGCTTGATGAAGAGATAAGAGGAATGCTTAGGCCTCTTAACTTCTTCCTGCAGTCAGGTTTCTGAGATTTAGAAGGAGGCTCCAGACTCAGCATTTATTTGAAAATCTCAGTATAATCTTTATCATTAAGCAATAATCAAAAGAAACACATATTCTCCTACAGTCCTGTATTCTTACTATTTTTCTTCAGGACTGTCTGCGGGAAGTTTCCAGTTGCGAACAGAAGAATCGAATGTAATTATGTCATGTGTGATTGCATGTTCTTGCACTGTAGGTCTTATCTTAGTAAGCACCAACTTTTTATAGTTTACTCAATGTTTATACGACAATATTCAAACATTCTTCTTGAGGAAAAGCAATTAAATGAAGACCAATATTCCATTTAATTTCCACTTAGTAATATAGAAGGCAGGTAAAATCTGAAAAACATATGAAATATAGGTAAATTACAATTGGGGTACATGTGAGGATGTCACTTTTTAAAGTCTATCTGTCATTGTGAGTTTGGGAGAATTACTTGCTCAGAACTGTTTTTTTGAGCATCACATAATTGTAAAATTGAACTGCTCCAATCAATTCTGAGAATCACATAGCAAAATCTGTATTTGAAACTAAATTTGGATCAGTGATATTTCTATTACAGTTGTGTGAAGTTCAGGCATAATTGGATTTATATCTTTGAACATTTTTTTTTTGGTTTTTGGGTCACACCCGGCAGTTTTCAGGGGTTACTCCTGACTTCATGCTCAGAAATTGCTCCTGGCAGGCACAGGGGACCATATGGGGCACCGGGATTTGAACCGATGACCTTTTGCATGAAAGTCAAACGCCTTACCTCCATGCTATCTCCCGGGCCCCTATCTTTGAACATTTTTATAAATTCTGTGCAACAGCAAGAAGTTTTTTTCTCTGATATGAATTTCAGGAATTGGCAAGATTATCTCCTGCAGTATTTGTGGACCATGCTTTATGTGCATATTTGCATCTAAATAATCTTGAGCTGGAATTCAACATTAAATAATTGAAAGTGAAAAATTTTTTGTAAAAGTGGACACAGCGACATTTATGATATATGGTATAATGGAATTGATGAAAGTGTTTTGTGGTATCTTGTTGTAGATTCGCACAGTCTGGGAAGTTTCCAGAAAAGTTGTCAGTAACTTGGACCAGCTCAATGAACTGTGAGCAAGATCAAGATGCTCCTCACACAATTCCCAGCACTTTTGTATATGAACTGAGCTTATCTAGTTGCCTAACAAATAAATGCTAATAGTTACATAATTAATTATTTAAGTGCTTTGCTTTACCATCTTCTTTTCACTTTATATCCCTTCATATATTGTATAGCTTCACAAGAATGAACCATAGCATAGAAAAGTGGGCATGAAGACATGCTGACTCTTTAGTGTCCGCTGGAAAGTTCCAGGTTAACATAACAGAGGTTACAGGATGGCTTCTAAACACTCTAATTACTGCCATGAAGTTGTATCACCAAGTGGACAAGCACATTTTTTCTTATATTGCCCCCAAATGCATTTCTGGTCTTTGAACAAAGCTGGAAAATACAGTAAAATGGATTCCTACAAATGGTGAAAGAAAATCTTTCCCTATGACTGGGAGAATTCTCACATCTTATTGAAGAGTATACTATGTTTCCTCCCTCAGGGGACAGTGCTCTTCATAGAGCAAAATGACCTGAATACCATTCTAATTGGCTCAAATAATTATTATCGGAAAGAATTCCAATCATGATCAATGTAAAACACAGAAGCAGAGGCTTTACTGGAAGGCCAGTCTGGGGAACTGATGTTTGTAAAGCAGAAAGGTTTGGAAAGAATTTAATCAAAAGGCCAGTGAATTAATCACTCCTCAAAGATGTTTTGCAATGTATTTTTCTTGCCTTTGCACAAGAAAGTCTTATATATGAGTCCTCTTACTGAACTGCTGCCTTCAATTCTAGAATGATCAGACTTGGTCCTTTGTCGAACCACTATCCTCTCTATGTGGCATTAATTCCAATTTATATCCAAGAATGCCAAATTTATCCAAAAACTAACCATTGGCAAAGCGTTACAGATTAAAAAAATAAATCCTGAATATTAAAATAATTTTATCTGATAGACATTTTCCTCATATAACAGAATGTTTTTTTGCAATTTTATGATTGGTTGGAATCTCTAGACATACACCACTCAATGGACCCAAGTAAGCTCAGGTAAGAGATACTGAGTACCAGACAACTGGGAAACAGAGAAACCATTCATTAGACACTGTGAGGAAATGAGGCCCAGAGCAATGTCTAGTTTATGACAAAGCCAGCTTTCGGTGGGAGCTGTAGAAGTTTCCCTACAATACTTGCTTTAAAAGTGAACTGAGCCATACCATCAACACACAGCATGCCCTTTCAGATACTGTGATGGGTTCATCCTTACTCAAACAATTCTTTTAATAAGTACAGTAATATGAAAGGATGAAGCAAAACTCTCAATCATTGGCAAGAACAAAAACAACTGAAAGTCTAATAGAATGTAACTTTTACTATTACTCAGCCAAACTATGTCTAATGCTCATACGATTTTTGTAATAACGTGAGATTACAATGTGGTGATTGAATTGCAGAATACAGGGAAGTTCTTGTTACTATTGATATGAGCTGTAGCCAGTGATACTCTGAAATTATTCCTGTCTCTGTGCTCAGTATTCATGCTTGGCAGGCTTAGGACACCATAACAGAGCAAAGAATTGAATCAGACAACAGCTATCAAGGCTGATACTCAAAATGTCCTATTATTTCTCTGGGTCAATTATTGAGAAATTTTAATATGCTATAAAGAAGACACTGAAAGATTTCAAAATCTTTTTCAGATGAATTACTATTTTTATATTTGAACTCTAGTAGAACAAGAGCCACATAATCGTCATGTAACATTGATAGCTTTGTTGTGTGATTGTTAGATTCTGTATCAATTAATTAGACACATCATGTCCTTCATGATATTCCATGATAGGACCATCTATGAGATTATGAAAAAGTGACTTTATATAGTATCTTTGTCGTCTGTCTTTTGCCCTCATATTTCTGTGAGAGGT
The DNA here is from genome assembly GCA_004027635.1 of Crocidura indochinensis. NCBI lineage: Eukaryota > Metazoa > Chordata > Mammalia > Eulipotyphla > Soricidae > Crocidura > Crocidura indochinensis. The sequence continues at coordinate 11,712 of PVKC010025888.1, read as the reverse complement.
GGATAAGTTTCCTCTAATACTTACTGCTTTGTAAGTGAACTGAGCCATTGTTCCCACTTGTTTCTGCACGCTGTTCTCTGCTCCCTCTGCTGCACCCTTCTTTTCCTCAGAGTTGACCCTGAGTCTTCAAGTGCTTCAGGTCTTCAGTCTAACTCGCCAGACCTAGGGACCTAGAGATACAGAAAATTGGCCTTGAGGCTACTTTGTCTTCACCTCCATGTTCACAAGAGCCATGAAGATCACCACAGGCTTACCACATAGAGCAGAGAGCCCTGGAGTAGCTCATACTCCCCATATCCTGCCCAGTCTTTACTCTGGTGTCTGACTGACTTTTGGGACTGGCTCTCGGTTCTCAAAAGGTATCCAAACTCAGAGGTGCAGAAAACAGCACTGTACAGACTAATATGCACTCCCTGATCAGGCTCCAGGCAATAGCAATCTATTGTTCTCAAGAAAAAAACTCAATTAAGCTAAGTGGATCAAATCAAATGGTCTCTATGGGTTTGGGTTTTTTGATTGGTTTTTTTGCTTTTGCACTTTCAGACAAAATATCTTTTCTTACTTCACCCTAACATCTCTGAAAATTATTTTTCCTTATTTACTGTATTTTTAAATATTATACTAAAGAGGGCCTAATTGTTGTTTTTCAATTTAAGTGCATTTTTATCCTTACCAAAAGTATTTGTTTTCCTGTTCCACATTTGTCATCACTTGGTTCATACATTTTGTTGCATAATTTTTTCACATCCTCTGATATTTGGCGCTTTATGCTGCCTCTTTGCTTGAGTGGGAGAACCTGCTTTGGGGTTTGGATACTCCACGAGTGTGAGGTATCAATCAGGATTAATAAATCTAATGCTCAACCTCCTTAACCATAGCTCTGACCCCAAACTACACATCTATCATTTCAAACATGCCAATATCTTCAAATAAGAAATTAGATATAGTAAGATAAAATGGAGCACTGCCAAATGTATTATCACTGAATAATATTTTAAGATGAATTTTTTACTAAATATGTTAAATGGTGGATTTCTTTAATAGGAGACCTTTCTCCTGGTTTAAGAAGTTGTCAATGGAATAAGGCCAAAATATCAAACTGTCCACTATTACTGGTCGACAGGTACCCTTGATAGCAAAATGGCAGGTCAAATCACAAAATGATTGGCATTTTGTGGGCCAAGAAGGAAACCTGAGGTCACCAAGGTGGGACCACTGGTGGGGCTCAAAGGTACCCTGGGCTTTTCCCCCATTCCCCTAAGGGCTCCTTAGGGCGGGTGTGGGTGGGGACGCTGAACTTCCAGCCTCCAGCAACATGACGGATCTATTCCCTCTCTGGGAGCTAGGAGTTTCAGCAGCATGGGGCTCGGTAGACCCCTGCCATACCGGAGAGGGCCTGCTTAACCAGGCCTAGGGGGGGTGCAGGATGGGGGCGACCCCAGCACCCTGCTGCCGCCTTGCTCCAGATCTCTAACGGCTTCCCTAGGCCACAGGCCTGGGCAGGCCACCAAGGTAGGACCACTGGTGGGGCTGAAGGTACCCTGGGCTTTTCCCCCATTCCCCACAGGGCTCCTTAGGGTGGGTCTGTTCTGGATTAGCTATTTATTTTTACTAGCCTTGTGTACTTATTTTTACTGCCTTGTTCTAGATTAGCTACTTATTTTTACTAAGGCAGTCTCTAGCGAGAACTTAAGAGTTTACATGTTGAAAACCGCGCAGGGGCTCTTGCCCCCGCACACACAGTGCATGTTACTATTATATCCCATTTTTGATGGTATGTATTGTGTATGTAGAAAGGCCATCTGGTTTTCTGCACTTTCGCACACCCCTGTAATGCTTTTTTTCACTTTTAAGTCTATTACCCCAACCTTCAGTACCTTCCATTTACCCTTTTCAACTTCTATACTGCACATTCTTCATCACACACATCAGTGTGCTGCACTGGATTTAACAACACGTATAGCTTTGAATATTTTACATCTTTTTTCGTTGACAGCTAACTCTTACTAAATGTTCTCTTAAATAGTGAAGATTTTCCCCACTTTTTATCTATTCTTTGTGAACTTATCAACAAGAATTGTTCAGTGAAAGAATCCCTCAGTTTAATTCTTATGTTTAACCACGTCATGGGGAGTTTTATACATGTTTTTTCATTCCCCATATGGGCCTATAAACCCATGTGGCATTGTTCCTTGTTTGCATAGGCATATCAAAATGGGAAATGCCTACACACAAATAAATTCTTATCTAATAGTATTTGGAACACCCAAATATTGTAGTGCAATGGGACCTTACACCCTGAACATTGGCACAATGATCTGGCACAGGCCTCAGTAAAATGGGCATTCTCCATTCACCCCTGAACCAGGGAAGCTATCTAGGAAACATCCAAGGTTCTTTACAACAACACCTGGAAGTAATCTTCTACCAGGGAAGTAATCAACCAGGGAAGTTTACAACAACACCTGGAAGTAATCTACCCTACTGCTGCTCTGACATCGATCTACTCACAAGAGACTTCCCTTAACGCTGAGAAGACTTAAGAATATCAACGACCTGCATACTGAACAGGGCATTCTGCATTGCCATTTAATTGTAAGGTGAAACGAAAGGATGCTCTGCACCATCCTAACTGCAATATAGGATATGCAGATTCCAGGATCTTTAACTCAGAAACATGATACCAACAACAGAGACAGTGTGGAAAATAAAAGTGAGTTGGCACTACAGACAACGACTTGGATTGGGCAACCTAGTTTGCCTGGAGCCTAGAGCTGGTCTTATGCCAGGAAACATCAGGGGTTTCGTCCCCTTGTATTTAGGTCGAGGATTTGCCTTCCATGCCCCCATATTTTGGTGGACTGATGCAAACAAGTATTGCCACTCTAACGCTATTTTTACTGTGCTCCTTTGACTCTTATCCTTAAAAAGAAACACCCACTTTTGAGGCTAACTTAAACTAATATGCACATACATGGAAATGTAAAGAAGTACTATGGCTTCAATATTTAAGGAAATACATAAAGTTTCATGACTTTAGAATGCTTGATATGCTGCTAGGAAATATGTATCACAATCTGGAGACTTGAGGGACAAAGTAATTATACATGGGTTCTGATTTATTTTTCATAATGTTCTTTGGCTGAAAATTCAATGTTAAGATACCAGCAAGGGGACTTATGTGAATTCCGTTTATGGGTGATTGTCCTTCCACTGTAACTTTACCTTGTCCTCTTTCTTTGCATCTTTGTTCTCAAAATTAAACAAAAAATTAATAAGAAAAAAGAAGGAAACCTAAATGGAAATATTTGTCATTAAACACCAATGACATGCCCCATAAACACAACTCTAAACAACCCCAATGCCAATTTTTGTTAGTGTTGTTGTTTATGGTATTGAAGGGGATTTTAGAAGGAGCTAATTTTTACCTTTTGTGGCTGAACACTCTCTGACCCAAGGAATTAGGGTCATCAAGGTTTGAATAATGAAGGCTTTGCTTTCCTGAAAGAACACAGGCAGCATAGAGAGATTTGCTGGTGAAAAGAACAATTCACTAACACTTTAAACCTGTTTGAGAAGCAAGTGGCACTTCCTCTTTCCAGCCCCTGACAGATAAAGCACACCTCATGACACCAAGTTTTAGGGGACTCCTGGGCATAATATTTGGCATTGAGGTCAGACCTGTACCTCAACAAGAGCAGCACTCAAAGACAAGCCTCAGGTTGGATAACTGAGTAGATAGTAGGTCAACGGAAAAGGTCAGAAAACTCACCTATCTCCAAACCCCCTCCTTAATTCTGGGGAGAGGGGGAAGATCTTAGCTTTTAACACCCTGGCCTACTGTGCCAGACCTCTGCCTTCTGTTTTGTTCCCATGACTATTTTGAGGTGCAGGACATCTTTGTGCACAAACTTCAATGATCATTCTACTAAATACTGACAGATACTCTGCCCAGTTCTTCCCCTTGTATTTGGCTACCCTTTAGCATTCAAGTAATGCTCAAAGCCACATTTTCAGTGAATAATCCCTGAGAGGGGGTATGTGGACCAGACTCAACATTCTGAATATTCTTAGCTACACTCCCATGTCTTTTAGTTTGTGTTTTTAAGTGTACCACACCTGGATGTACTCAGGGCATATTCCTGGCTCTGCACTCAAGGGTCATTCCTGGTGTTGCTCAGAGGGAACCAGATGGCTTGCCAGGGATGGCAGTCCAGGGAATCTGGACTGGTAATGCCAGGGCAACTGACTTATCCACTGGACTGTCTCTCTAACACCAATGAGGTTCTGATATGGATGTTTTGTTCCCATCAAACTGTTTCTAAACATACCTAAAATAAACATGGCATTTTTGATATCCTGACATACTTGTGACATACATACAGACAGACATCATATTTACCCTTACTTCAGACAGCTCTAATTTTGGTTCTACCTGATAATTATCTTTGTTCAAGGTTAAAATCAATAGGGGGGAGGGTTTCTCTGATCCCACAACACCATGCAGTGGTCCCAGTTAATCATTAGGTCTGTGCTCCGCTGTAACTCCTATATAAATCATTATGTGATTTAGGATGATATCAGGGGTTCCATATGCCTAAATGTCTGGACTATGTCTCAAACTTCTTGTGTTAGAAATAAATATTAGAATGCAAATTTAGAATTAAGTTTAGTTTAGGATTAATTATATAATTATTGCTGAACTGTTTCTGTAATCCTGCTTCTCACATAAGTTTGATTTTGAAATAGCTCTTGGTTTAGCTTCTGTAACCTTTCTTTTCTAACCATGACAGGCTTCAGATATGTGACAAAAGGAACTAGGCCGAGAATGATAGAACAGAACAGTTCCAGGAACTGGTCCATAAGAAAACATACCAGGAAACACCAAGATGACATGTGGAGTCTGATAAGGATATGAAATGCCATCAACTGCTTCCTGAACCTGTTGGACCTGGACATGGTTGATTTCTTACAGACTGATGCTATAAAATGCTGGCCAATCATAAGAACTTGTCTGATGCAATATGTCCTAAAAAACCTAAAGATTTAAAAGTCAACTGGACCTATCTGACACCCTTACATTGAAGTCCCAGTGACACTACAAAAATGTCTTGTAAGCCTATTTAGGGATTACCAATGTGAGAGGTGTGACCCCAGCATACTGGTAACTCAATAAACTTCTTTCACTTTTGCAGACAGATCTTGAGTCCAGAACTAATACCTGTCCTTACATAATGCCTGTCTTGACATTGGGCAGATTACTATGTGCAATGGGAAATATATTTCATACTGATACACATTAGAGAATCAATTTGTATTAAATGTACTCGGACCCTCATGTAACGTGCTAATTATATAATGTGAAAAATAAACATCTTTTCTATGTAACAAATTATTTCTGGTAAGTGTGAAAAAAATCACAATGTATGTCAAGTAATAAAATTTTAATCATTTGGTGATAACATCAGAAGATACTGACTATGGTACCCAAAGATAACCAAGGAGAACGAGTACTCTGACTGAAGAGAGAGGAATATTATTTCTGGAGATATTTATGTTGTATTCCCACCTTTAATTCAAATTTTATAAGAATTGAACTATTGTTGGACCCCACACTCTGAAACTCTAAGTCCTCATTATGGGCAACAGCCTGAAGCACTGGTTAAGGGAGTTTTCCTTTTTTATTGTGACCAATGTGAATTACAAGTCTTTCACAGTTATATTTAAATAGTAAGTGCCAGTGAATTAGGACCATTCCCACCATCCCTCCCTCCACTCCTGTTCCAAGTACGCACCCCATAACTCTTCCCTTTGTTCACTGGACTGCTAGTGTAGTCCATGCATTTTGTATATGTCTTAAAGTAGATTGAGTATCTTGATTGTATTATTAATGACTTTGGGCTTGGTGTTTGGGTCTGATCAATTTTTCACTCAATGTATGTTTAAACCATTGTTTGCTCTTTATATCATCCACATTTTTCCCGCCCCTCTCCATTTATGAGGTAAAAGAAGAAGATTCAAGTCCTGTGTTTCTTTTGGAAAAAAAGGAATAAAAAAATAAAAATGATGGTGGGAGGGATCTGTCTAGGAGCTATCAATATCAATTTAAAGGGAGAAAAGTGGAAAAAATAAAAAAGTAATAAGAGAAATAAATGAAAAAAAGAAAACCAGGAACCAACAAGAAAAGGAGGACAGAGGGTGAGGCAAGTTTTTGTGTCTTTTTTTTGATAAGCACAGTAAGTTTAGGAAAATTAGAAAGAGAATACCCTTGACCTAAAAGATACTGGGTTCCTCTGCTCTTTAAATATAACATCGTGGGAATGACTAGATTCTGGACAGGCTTGTTGACGATTACTAAAAGTGTTTTTTCAGTTGTGGCAGACTAAATCAGTCCTCTCTAACTGGAGATTTTGGGATTTGCACAGTTTATAAGAAGTCTAGGATTGAGTCTTTCTTTATGGTTCTAGGAATTCTGCTCCTTCACAATTGTTGTAGTCAGTCTTCTGTAATTAGTGATCTTGGTTTTTGCACAGATTCTATCAGTCGCAGTTGTCAAAGTTAGACATCTGGAATTAAAGATCTTGGGGATTTTTTATAAATCCTAGGCCTAAGGTCTTTCTTATTGATCCCAGGAAACATTCTGCTGGATCATAGTTGTCACAGTCAGTCTTCTGTAATTAGTGATCTTGGTTTTTGTGCATATCATGAATGAAGTGTCTTCTGATTTCGTCTTACCATTATGTGATGAGGAGGGCAGTTTTCTCTTACATCAGGTTTATTTTGTATCTTTGTCATCAGAATGTCATATCATCTGGGTGTGGGCTGGTGCTGTAGCAGTATTAGGGACTTCCAGGGAAAGTTTGATTTATCATGCTGTTGTAGGGAACTGTGTTGGTTTTATGGGTAGGATCTGAGACTCAGGGTAGGACAGTAGCTGTCCGATCACTTGAAGTCTAAGTCCAGTCCCCACGACATATGATCTTGGTTGGAGGTTCCACAGTATTATACAATTTATGGGCTCTTATCCCTAGTAGATAAAAGCATACTATACTTAAAATTTCTCCCTTTGTTGTGCCTATGCAAGAGGGAATGTGCAGTATTATATTGCTGGTACATTTGGTGCTAAGAATGTTTTCTTATATAAAACTTAAAATCCAAGTACAAACATGATTGTAATCATGATGCTTCAATAAAGTATAAAACAATAAATAAATAAACAAAAATAAATAAAGGCAAATATTTTACCTTTTGCTGTCAGGTTCTTCAGTATCTATGAATTCATTTAACATTATATCCTATGATTTATTTTTCTGTTTTCAATAAATAGACATTTTCTTGGTTAATATTTGAATATACATTGCATAAACCACTGTAATGAAACGTCATTGTATATATTAAGAATTAAAATGGAGATAACAGTTTCTCAAATGAGAAACATAAACCATAGAGTCTGGAAGAAAATGCCATTATGTAAACTTTCCTGCTCTGTTGAAGCTATGGTGCAATTGAACAGCAGTGAAGGTTTCTGTACAACAGGTTCCTGGGCTGTGTCATTCTGCCCTTGTGAAAAATAATATGTGGCTGTGTCTTTATAGTCCATGTTGGTCATCATTAGGAGCACCTGGTGCCTGAAGGATTCCTTGGAGATCCTGAATCTATTCTTCAGAGATGGAATGTAATATCTTTCAACATACCAATCAATAGTTGCAAGGTAGTCCAATAAATTTCCACAAGGTTAATAGATCCAAGCAACAGACTGCTCAGTGGGAATTCAAAAGAGAAACACGCTAGTGTCAGGGTTTTTGTGGGATTCACTATCCAAAGACTAGATTCCTGCAGGAGATTTGGGACAATACCCCTGTGAAGGAAATGCAAAGGGAAGGTAAGGCAGACCAGGATCAGGATAGGAGTCACTTCATTCCTGCGAGGTGCACTAAGGACTCACAGGAAGGATAGTTACCAGCAGGACATTTAAATATAGCATGTTCATGGTTTGCCACAGGAGACATTGGCCAAGTCCATTGCACAATTTTGTACCTTGGTCAGGTGGATCTCTGAATATTTGCAATCTGAAGATTTTCACCGTGAATTGTAACAACTTGAACCAGCATTACATAATCATTATCTCTTATGCAAGGTAGCTTTATCCAGGAATTACACCATAATGAAAATCATTCAGGAGTTTATGTTACCTGTGAAGAAAACTAAGTTACCATTTTCCTATTTTGTCTCCATATTTTTAGATTCTAACTCTGCTAAAACTTCCCGTGTTTTGTTTAATACCTGTGCTGATGTGGACTCCTTTGTTGCTGTGAAATTTTAGAATCATGCTGTTTTCCTTGATTTCTTTCTGTGCTTCTGCCAGAAAATCTGGTGGTTGGGTGTAACAATTTTCTTTAGAGATTACATTTATTTACAATGGGCAGTCTCCAAGAATTGTTGTTAGAGTCACATAGAATAATTTTGACCAAAGGAACAAATAGTAACTAAAATGCATTGAGGTACAAGTGTACAGCCTAAAATAATAAGTCCCTCTAAATATGTATCCTTGCCTGATTATATGAAGTAGATGTGCCTACATGAAAGAAAACATGTTCAAATTTTCCAAATTTTCCAAAGTTCAAATTTTCTATCAAGTAATTGTAATCTACTGTATTTAACTTTCTCAACTAAATATATCTTTTGAATTTGTTTTATATTTTTACTTTTGGAATTTGTTATGAAAGGTGTTCCATAAGTTCACCAAGTAGGGAAATTTATACTATTTTCATCTTCATCAAGTGGTCTTACTCTCTTCACTTTTTATAAAATGCTTATGTACATGAAAGTTAATTAGCTTCACTGTCCTAAGTAACCTGCCATTAAAATGGCTGCTTTATTTTGTCAGCAGTTGTGTCTCATAAATGCTAAGAAATTAATAAAAATAATTTATTCCAAGGAAAATTTACAAAGAGGAGTGAAAACTTTGAGTTACTTTAGTGATATATTATTTGAGCAAAATAAAATCAGGAGGCACATAGAGGAAAATGTCATTGAAGTAAAAGCATCTTCAATAATGAAACACCACTGACAAAGACAAGTGAAAGCAAATATAAACTCATGGGAATACATTAAAATAATAATCTTCTGCACCTTAAAGAAAATGGTAGATAGGGTATAAAGTGTACCCACATAATAGTAGAAACAATTCACTCAATGACCACATGATAATAGGATAATATAAGATAGAGCTTAACAAGAAAAATATCACACCCAATCCAAAAACGGGACAAAAATACCCAGCAACTTTCTCAAGAATTCAGGTGACAGAAGTAACATAAAATATTTCACATCATTAAACATCAGGAAATGCAAATCAAATCAATTATAAAGTATCATTTCACATGAAAGACTGGCACACGTCAAAAAGAGCAATAATAAACAATGCTGGTGTAGATGCATAGAGAAAGGGACTCTCATTTACAGCTGGTGGGAATGTGGACTGGTCCATTTTTTCTGAAAAAGAATATGTATACTTCCTTTTTGTTTTTGTTTTTGTTTTTTTTTTGGGGGGGATACATCAGCAGCATTCAGGGGTTACTCCTGGCTCTGCTCTCAGAGGTAACTCCTGGAAGGCTCGGGGGAGCATATGGAATGCCAGGATTTGAACCACTGTTCTTCCTGCATGAGATGTGTGCAAGGCAAATACCCTAATGTTGTGCTATCTCTCCAGCTCCAATATGTATATTTCTAAAAAAAATAGAAACTGAACTTTCATATGATCTAACAATACCACTCCTAAAACTATGTCCTTGGAGCCACACAAGACAAAAGCATTATAAAGACCTCTGAGTTCCTATTTAATTGCAGCACTGTTTACAATAACCAGAAACAAAAAAGTGCCACACGGATCCACAACAATCAAATACCCTAAAAAATTGAACCACAGTCCATCCTGGGTTGGCTGCTTGCAAGGCAAATGCCCTACTGGCTGTGCTAACTGTCTGGCCCCTTGATTTGGTAATTTTATTTGAGGGGAAATACAGTATCTCTCTTTCATTGAATAATAGTCAAAAGAAGAAGGTTATTATGAAGAATATAAATTTTAGTATATACTTTATGTCATAATATGCACTGGAACATCCCCGTTGCTAGAAGAAGAACGTGTAAGTATTTGCTGATGAAATTGTGAATTTTTGCCCTGTAGACCAACTTTTTCTACCCAACTTTTGCACAGTTTTGTACAATGACTTTTTGAGCAAAATAAATAAAGGAAGATCAGTGTTAAATTATATTTTCGCTCATGATAAAAGAACAGGAAACAAATAAATTATGGTTATGGTGTGAAGGTGCAATTTTTGTATGTGTCAGAATTGAATTGTTTAATCCTTGTTGGATACCGTGACCTAACAGTGGCCAATTTTGCTTTAACCTTTCTGCCATTTTTCAGCTTTGCATCTGCAAGCAGCCTATGTGCAGTTTTGCTACAAGGCCTATAAGCTATCAGGAAACAAGCAGCCACAAAAAACAATATGTAACTTAGCCCAGAGGAGAGGGACACAGCCTGGGATGTAGCCGAACTCCCCTGGCCCATATACTTGAGTTGACAAAAACATCCATTATTGTGCTATGCAACATTGTTTTTGCAAAGTTAATTTCTTAAAGTTTGCTCAACCATAAATCTGTTTAGAACTCAGATATGTAACTTGCAGACCCTCCCTCAAGGTCACAGGTTGTCTCCATGGAAACTGCTAACATGCTGTGCTCATACCTTATTTGGAGTAGACAAATGGCCTGCGTGCCAAAAGAATGATTGACATTGCCTTTTGCAAGCCCCTTCTACCTTGTCTATATAAGAGGATGCAAGATCATATTGAATTGCCTTTGACCGGATTTTTCGCCTTAGGCCTCGTCTATTAACCTCTTTGATTTCTTGACAGGTGTAGTATGCTCCTAGCCTTGCAAAATAAAGGTGCGGCTGTCCGAGAGCCTCTCATCTCCCTCCCACTGGCCGGGTCCCCTCTGGGGGGCTTCAGGACACCCACAAATCCTCACTCCTGTGCAAAATGCCAGATGGAACTCTTACCCACAATAGTCTCCTATTATCATTTCTACAATGGAAAAACATTCTCAAATATCAGAGATCAACATTTTCTGATTCAAAGTATTTAATTCTATTAAATTCTATTAAATTTATTTCAGTAGCAAAAAAATCATTGGCTCTGAGTTGAACTCCAAGTGGCAAAATAGTAGCTTTCACTTAGGCACTGCTCCATGTGCATATTTGTATCTCCACAATGTTAAGCTAGAATACTATCACTTGTCACTGGAGAGTGGAGAAGATGATACTTTATGAATGTGGCCATGGTCACTTATACAGTATCATGTGTCTAGAAATTGTTACTGTCTGTAAAATACTCAGTGTAAGTTAAATGTTCCAGCACAAACACAAACCTGGAGTGTTCCCAGAAGTTCTGGTCCCATCCTATATAAAAAGAGACTCTGTTGGGAGGCCTCACCTGCTCTTCACTCCATGCCTAGTTCTCAGTATCCAAACTGAGTCTTCCTTGGCTGATTTCAACTATACCAAGTCTTCCAGGAAATCAATCTTTTTAATGAAGCTACTTTAAGATGCCAGAGGTCCCAGCAAGTTCAGAGGTTTTCACAGAAACTGTCTTTGCTCAACTCTTGTGAATTGATGAGTTCATGTTGGTATCCTATTAGGCACATGTA